>JAJEJO010000687.1:38841-68744 GCA_020662805.1 Glaucomys volans | reverse complement strand
ACAATACCTTTATTTTATTTTTATGTGGTGCTGAGGATCAAACCTAGAACCTCATGCATGGTAGGTGTGCACTCTACTACTGAGCCACAACCCCCACCCCTTTCTTTTTCTTAACCCTAATTTTTTCTCATATTGGCTTTATGTCCCATTCAGTCATTATATTTTAACTCAGCAGAGAAAATATGACCTCTGAGAAAATAAAATAGTAGCAAAACAAAAGTATATAACAAAATATATGTGAAAATAGAATTCTGTGAAAAGCCTTCTGAGATAATGTAACTGTTCCATTACAAGCTTCCTTTGTTGCCATTTTAGTCAAATTCTCCAAATTATGATTTTTCTTCTTAGTTATTTTTTTTTCTTTGTCAAAATTAGGTAGATTAGTAAAGCACTTGGTCCAGTGTTCATCTTTCTATTTATTTTAACCAGACCACTTGATTGTAATTTACAGGTAGTGGTCCACAAATTATGAGTTTTGCTTCTTTATTTTCTCTTTAAAAAATTATTAAATATTGCTTAATGTATGCAGAGTCTCTGGGATGATGACAGTTTTTAGAAATAGTGGTGATGATTATACAACATTTTGAATTATATATCTAAAAAGGGTTAAAATGGCAATTTTATGTTATTTATATATTTATTTATTTCACCACAATTTTAAAAGTAATTTTTAAATAACAGCTTAATAGAGCTTATGATAAAGCACTTGACCCAATATTCATTGTCTTGCTTATTTTAACCAGATCTTTGGTACAGGGTGTTATCAAATTATTGAGTTACTAGTGCATATTAAATGGCATATTCGTTCCTCAAACTCATAACACAGTGTCTTTTTTCCTTCTAAATAGCAGCCAGCAGGGGAAGTTATATGTACTTAAGGCTTAAAGTTGTCTTTTCTGGGAAATTAATACAGAATGACCCCTTTTCCTAAAATTCTATTGTCTATTAAGTTAGGCTATTTTAAGAACCCCAAAAGATGGGGCTGGGATTGTGGCTCAGTAGTAGAGCACTCGCCTAGAGTGTGTGAGGCACTAGGTTCAATTCTCAGTATCACATATAAAAAAATGAATAAAATAAATGTCCATCAACATCTAAAAAATGTATATTAACAAAAAGAACCCCAAAAGATACACAATTAGCATCACTAGTTTACTTTCTGATGGTAATGCTAATAGACGGTTAAACATTTACTTTCTGACTACTTAATCCTTCTCTATTTTGCTTTAGTAAATTTAACTGTCAGTGAGGAGGTTTTGAAATTTTGAGCTAAAAATCACTAATGTTTATTGGTAATGCCTTAAGAATGAGGGTTTGGGTCTGGGGCTATAGCTCAGTGGCAGAGTACTTGCCTAGCATGTGTGAGGCACTGGGTTCGATCCTTAGCACTGCACAAAAAAATAAAATAAAGGCATGTAGTCCATCTCCAAATACAAAAAATAAATAAAGGAATGAGGATTTGGATTAAAATATTCAGGTCAGTGGGTTTGCTTGTCAGTACAAACTTATAAATTTTTTTTATTTTATTTTTTGATGCCAAGCCCTCTACCACAGAGTTATGCCCCAACTCCTAATTTTTAATTTTTAAAAATTAAATTCTGTTTTTTTAAATTTAGGTACAAACATAAAACTTTTTATTCCAAACGCTTTGTTTTCAGTTCAATTTTATTAAGAGCTCTCTGTCTAGTGCTGAGGATATAGTAAGGGATCAGATGAAGTTCTTGGCTTTCTGGATTCTCTCTAGGCTGTCATAGTTGGCTCATTTTAATACACTTGTTTCTCAAATATTTTGTATACTTCCCTCCTTTTGTGAGCATAATTTCTTAATAACTAAACATTGAAATAGTAATTTTCATGCCCTTGAGAGCCACTGAGGCACCTAAGCTTGCTTGTCTCCACATATTGCTGTTTGTCCCTGTCAGTCCTCGGCTCTCTTTCCCAGTCTGCCTATCATTTCCCTCGTCATTGACTCTTCACCTCACAGTTTACCACTTTGCTTATAACTTTTTCTACCTCTGTGTTTTGGGTAGACCACACTGGTAGGTTCTTTCTTTGCTAGTTTTCCCCTTTTTTCTTGTCTCTTGTTCTGCATTGCTCAGCTTTGGCTGAACTTGGTTTTGATAACCACTACCAGCCCAGTGGAAGCACCTGTTTTGTTCTATTGTTTTAAATAATGAGATTCATCATATAACATAAAATAAATTTCACAAAAGCTTATGGAGAACTAAAAACATCTTCATTATTTTATTTGTATTTTTTGTGCTGCTAAAGATCTGACTCAGGGTCTCACACATGCTGGGGAAGTGCTCTACATCCCCAACTCTGAATTACATCCTCAACTCTATTACTTTAATTTACTAGTATAGTGACATGTATAAATGAAACATTTCTAGGGTTAGTAAACATATCTCAAACCCAGGAATAATTTTGCTAAGTGATAGCTTAATATCTGATATCTGATGTATCACTAATCTTTCTTGTGTTAAAAAAAAAACAACAACATACATCATCAAAAGTGTAGTCTCTATTGTTATTAAAAAAGTACCAAAAAAGCCAGTGCAGTAGCACATACTTGTAATCCCAGCAACTTGGGAGGCTGAGACAGGAGGATCACAAATTCAAAGCCAGCCTCAGCAACTTAGACCCTAAGCAATTTAGCAAGACCCTGTCTCCAAAAAAGGGGGGATGTGGCTCAGTGGTTAAGCACCCCAGGTTTAATCCCCAGTTGTGTCCCCACAAAAAAAGCACCAAAAACATTTATCCTCATTTCATAGATTTGTGTATGTGTATGTGTTACTAGTGATTAAACCCAGGGTCATTCTACCACTGAGCTACATCCCAGCCATTTTTATTTTTTATTTTGAAATAGGGTCCTGCTATGTTACTGAGGCTGACCTCAAACTTCCAATTCTACTGCCTCAGCCTCCTGAATGGCTATGATTATAAGCATGTGCCTCTACACCCACCTTCATTTTATAGATTTTTAAAAAATATTTTTAGTTTTATGTGGACACAATATCTTTATTCATTTAATTTTATGTGGTGCTGAGGATCGATCCCAGTGCATCACTTGTGTGGGGCAAGCGCTCTACCATTGAGCTACAGCCCCAGCTCCTATTTTATAATTTTTAAGGAAAAAAAAAAAGTTATCACTTGTGCAGTGTCAGATAGCAAATTAGAGAGTGATTCATAAGGTCAGGCATGGTGGTACACACGTGTCATCCCAGCTACTCTGGAGGATGAAGTGAGAAGAGTTTGCAGCCAACATGGGGCAACATAGTGAGACCCTGTCTCAAAAGAAAAAGAAAAATAAGAAACTTACTTCATTCAGTTATTTAAAAAAAATTTTTTTTAGTCGTTGATGGACCTTTATTTATTTATTTATATGTGGTGCTGAGAATAGAACCCAGTGCCATACACATGCTAGGCAAGCACTCTACCACTGAGACATAATCCCAGCCCCGTTCAGTAATTTTTGTGAACAAATTCAGATGCAGTGATTAAAAATACAGGTAAGGGTATTACACAGATGAAGTCTATAATCTAACAGTTATCTGATTCTAAGTGTGTTGTCTTTCTGCTGAATTTAGTATAGATTTTATTGTGATACTTGTGATATACTGACATGCTTATTTTAATGTCAGAACCCGAGACCCCTTTGCCCAGGAGCCTGGTAATGCAAATAAATCTTTGATTTGATTGGTTCTGGAACTTGGAAGAGTTGCAGTATCTTCACTTCAAACTCTGCAGCTGTTCCATCCTGTAGCATGAGACTCAAAGGGAGTGGCTAGCATCAAAATTTGAAAGGGGAGGGGTGTGTATCTCAGTAGTAGAGTGCTTGCTTATCATGTGTGAGGCCCTGGGTTTGATTCCCAGCACCAAAAAAAAAAAAAAAAAAAAGACAAAATTTGAAAGCAGAAATATGCTATGCAAATTCAAAGAAGCATGATGACCCAGCCCCATACTGCTAATAAAAGCCCACTCAACTTTACTGCTTTATGAGATTGTTACATGTGTGGCAGTGATAGAGATTTTGTTTTTCTAAGTTAAGTAACATGCAAATTGAATATTGATTTTGTGGGTTTTTGTTTTTTTGTTTTTTTGTTTTTTGGTTTTTTTTGAGTTGAGATCTCACTCTACTACTCAAGCTGGCCTCAAACTCCTAGGCTCAAGTGATCCTCTTGCCTCAGCCTAGTCCCAGCTACTCTGGTGGCTGAGGCAGGAGGTTGAGTTCACAAGTTCAAGACCAGCCTGGACAACATAAAGAGTTCCCATCTCAGAAAAAGAAAGAAAAGCAAAGAAACAACAGCAAAAATGAAAATAGTATATGAGAACCCATTCAGAGAACCCATGTGAGCAGATATGTCATATGGAGATAAAACTATCCATTTTTCTTCACTAACATTTGTAATCTACTTGCAGAAATGGCATATGTTTATAAAACTATATTAAGTGCTTCAGATTCAAATGATTTTTCTTGAATGAAAATCCTGTTATTTCTAAAAGCTGATAGAGAAGCCATGTTGCTAATGCTTGGGACTTTAGAAAGCTTTTAATCTGGTAGAGGGCAGCTCATGTTCCTTACTTTTTGTCTAGGTTAACAACATTTAGTTAGAAGTCTTCAGGTCTATTTTTCTCACGTGCAACAAAATCTAGGGGAGGAAGTAACCTGGCACTGTCTAGTGGGGGTAAAAAATGAACTCCAAAATTGTGGTTGGGTTTGTCTTCAGCAAAGATATCCAATTAAATCTTGATCCCTGATGCCTTTTACTTTAGGTAGTTGTCTCTTGGCTAGATCACTGGGACCAGGGAAACTACTTTAAGATTAGATGCCATGGAATTTCCTCACAAGTTAAGATAGCTAGCAGGAAGCAATAGTGTTTCATGAAACTGTGTAGGTAACTGTTGCATAGATCTTGGATAAAGAAAGGTGGTTCTGCCCAGAGTAGCTCTTTCAAGGGCAGCAGGGTAAATCCAGCTTCCTTACAATAGAAGAAACACAATCTGAATAATATAAAAGTTTTTGTGGAACATGGTTGACCCAGGATTTTGGTAGGTGTCTAATGAGCCCCCAGGGGAAGACCCAGGGATTGCCAGTTCTTAATTTATGCCAAATGGTGTCATCTTTCCCTTTCAATTTTTATCTTACTCTTAAGTTTTCTAGTTAGTTAATGCATATCTTAATTGTCAGGTTTCTTGAACCCAGCTCCTTTTCCATTTTAATTACTTTTAAAATTTACATCTTTACTGCTTCTTCCTGGATTTTTTCAATAGCTACTTAACAAGTTGCCACATCTTTCATTTCATCTTCTCCTACTCAAATAGTTTTACATTATAACTGTATAAATGTGGAGTCTCAAACTGATACCCAAGGGGCCAAAAAGGTAATAGAGGTAAATGAAATGACTTACATGTGGAGTGCCAGAGGGGATTCCACCTCTTGTCTAGAAATATTCATTTTTTGAAACACTATGATTAAGTCAAATACACCCAAGGGTCCCAATCTGACCCATTGCCCGTTTAAACTGTTCTAAACCAGTTTTTACATTGTTAGTCCCTCCCCCCGGCTCCCTGTAGCTTCAGGCTGTGCTTCTTGACTTGACATTCAGAACTTTTGGTAATCTGGTCCACTCTACCCGTCCAATATCATCTGCTGTGCCTGGGTCTGAGCCTATGTTTCAGTCACGGGTCCCCTCTCTGCTCCCCATATATACCTTGCATGTGGCCACCCCTGCTCTTTGCCTTCCAGATTATGACACTTTGCTCTGGAGTGGTGAACTTTCCCACATCTGTTTCTTCCCAACCCTCAACATCTAGGTCATGCCTTTTAAGCGTATAAAGTGGAAGCCAACATAAATCATTTTTATTTTTTATTTTTTTAATTTTTACTTATTTATTTTTGGGAGGGTACTGGGGATTGAATTTAGGAGCACTCAACCACTAAGCCACATCCCTAGCCATTTTGTATTTTATTTAGAGACAGTCTCACTGAGTTGCTTAGTGTCTTACTGTTGCTGAGAATGACTTTGAACTCTCGATCCTCCTGCCTCACCTCCCAAGCTGCTGGAATCACAGGCATGCGCCACCACACTCAACTAGACCATTGTTAAAATAACAACCACTATATCCAATAAGGCTTTTTTCCTCCCATGTTCACTTAGAACAATAAATAACCTTTAAAAATAGATTTTATTTTCAAGGAAAACTTACATTGTTCAAAGAAGTATGTTAGATACTGTCCTTATATAAATTCCTCATCTGTATGTTCATTTACTCTTTGGCATATTTATTGAGCACCTATTATGTAGTAGAAACTGGAGAGAGACAGCAGTGAATACAGATCAAGTTCCTGCTCTGAAACTTACTTTCTAGAGGGAGAGACACATAATAAACAAGTTCACATAAAAATAATGTAGTTTCAAATATTGTTAAGGGCTTTTTAAACAGCTTTATGGAGGTTAAAAAGAGAGTGGTAGCTGACATTCTTACCATTTCTTTTCCTATCTTATATCTATTAAATTGTCCCTTTAAGCAAGCAAAACAAATTACAAAAATATGAAGTAGTGCCTAATCTAGAAATTTACTTTATTAAACTCCCTATTTTATTTTAAACACAAAACTTTTTCCATCTTACCATAATCTTTCAAACACTCCACATTGATTTACTTCATCATAATTGGCTTTTTCCTATTTTGGATTTTCTTCTATTGCAGTGCTATAAAATTCAAGGTTGTGGGTTTGAGATGATCACCTTGTCTTTTTTTTTAATTTATTTATTTTGATTCATTGTACACAAATGGAATACAGCTGTTGTTTCTCTGGTTGTGCACAAAATCACCTTGTCTTTCCAAAGCTAGTTTTCCTTCCTGTAGCTGGCACCCCTGGGTCCAGCTATCACTACTACTTTCAGTTTGCTGTAGTAGTGGCTATGACACTAATCTCTTTCCACAAATTTCATGTAATCATCCCTTTCTTCATGTCTCTAGATTGACAAGTTTAGCCATTTGTTTAAATATCTCTTTTTTAAAAAAAAAATTGTGTGTTTGAGAGAGATATATACTGGGCATGGAACCCACAGCCTCATGTACATGATGCAAACACTCCCACTGGGGTATACCTCCAGCCCCTAGTTTAAGTATCTGAAATGAAGATATTTAAATTAGAATTTCTGGTAAAGGCATAGAACCTCATTAGTCTTATTTGAAAGTTCTGTTCATCTTACTTTTAATTGTATCAAAAGGTATGACACAAAGAAAAGTTGTAATAGTCTTAGAAAATAAGATCTTAACATTAGAGAAATGAGAAGACATTTAATTCTGAATTTATTCAAACTCTGCTGGTTACTGGGCAAGCTTAAGCAGGTTGCTCAAGCTCTTTTAAGTTTGGTTTCTTCATCTATAAATTGGGGCTGATAATGCCTGTAAAAGAGAGTTGTGAAGATTGAAAGTGATATGTTATATAAAGACACAGTGTACACATTCACTAAATTATAGTTCTTATGTGGTACCTAAAACTAAATAAGCAGGCAGAGACAATCGCTTGGTGTTTGTTTTTTGTGGTGCTATTGGGGATGGAACCGGGGCTTTTCCCTTGCTATGCAAGCTCTCTACCACTGACCTACACGCCCAGCTCATCACTTGTTATTTTAGGGAAGAATTTTAGATGTGTGCTTCTGCAGAAAAATCATTGGCATTTAAGGTATTTGTAATATACTAATACAGTTTATGAATGTTGTCAGTTGAGTTGGAAACCAAGCATATGTTCTTGCTCAAAATTTTCCAACCTTGAGGCTCTGGATTAAGTTAAGCCTGAATCATTAAAGTAGTACTTGGTGTCTGTTTTCTCCTTTAATCTTGTGAGCAATATGTTTAATCTAACAGTAGAGTGTTCTGAATGTTTTCCTTATCATATTAGGAATTACTATTCCAGTAGAGCTGCAAAATAATTTTGTTTTTATAACCAGTTCATTCTAAAAATGCTATTTAAGATGGTCATTGATGTTTGAGGGCAAGTGCTGAAGAACTGTTTATTTGCAAATATAGAGGACTCAACCAGATGGATTTTTAAAGCTGCATTTATTCATAGAGTGCCACCAGTAACAAATACATTAATTATGGCTCAGACATCCTTTTTATTCTCAATAGAAGGGTTTAGCATATTTTGTTTGGGCAGGGAAGCTAATTGAAATGAGAAACTAAATTTAGTTTTAAAGCTGTTTTTGAGATTTAAAAATTCTTCTTTCCTAGCATGCATAAAGTGGTGGGTTCAATCCCCAGCCCTACAAAATCCATCAATCAATCTTTATCATTTAATACTGACATTATGGTAACAACAGCAAAAGAAAACAAATTTTTTAAATTTTATTTTGAGACAAGGTCTCATTAAGTTGCCTAGGCTGTCCTCAAATTTGCAATCCTCCTGCCTCAACCTCTTGAATAGATGGGATTACAGGCATGCACCAAGCCTGGTTGAAAAATGTTTTTTTCAAGAATAATTTGGAGGGTGCTCTAAATTTAGGGCACATTGCAATGTGCCCTAAATCAATAGTCCAGTTTATTTAGAAAAACTTGGCATACCTTAGTGACACCCTAAACCAAGACCATGACCTTATTTGGGCTTTCTTGCCCTTCAACCATGGAAATAATGCAAGCTTCACCCACTAAAGTAGTTTCATCAGCTCTATTCCAAAGCAGCAAACAGAAGTTTTAGGGGTAGGTCTCAGACCTCTGTCCCAGGCTCTTGCAAAAATGTGAAATGACCAAACCTGTCAAGCTCCTGATTTCTAAGTTTCCTGGTTGGTGGGCATCTTTTTGCCTCAGCTTGGTTCCATCATCCTTTGTTCTCCACCTATAAGACCTGAAATCAGAGAAGAAAAGAAAAAAAGAAACTTATAGAAGATCCCTGAAAAAAATACCCTCCTTCACTTAGGACACGTGGGGCAGGCTCTCCTGAAACAAAGGATTTTTATAGGGTTTTTAAAAAAGAAAATATGGGGTTAGAGATTTTTAACAAAAAATTAAAGACAAAGGGAAGGACAAACCAAAACAAAACGTTGATTGCTCCCACACAAATGTAATTTCTCATGCTCTGCCTCTTTCCTCTTTAAAGAAGTTGTCCAAGTTCATTGCCCATATAGTGAATAAGGTGCCTGATCAGGCTTGTATCCCTTAACAGCATGGCTTCCAGAGCAGAACACCTCACAAAGCTGAGCAAGAGCTAAGGTGGGAACCGACAGCTGCTACATCAGACCAGCTCTGGGTCCAAGAGGCACACTCTGTGCCTTTCCAGAGGCCTTTAGGAGCTTTTTTCAGTATGTCAATATCCATTTATTCATACTTATAATATTGTTTGATTTATGGTTTGTTTATTTCTTGCATTTATGTATTCAAAACTTATATCACAGAGATATACAATTAATAGTAATGCCACTCTGGTGCTCATCCTTAGAACTATTCTTAATCCAATTTTTTTTTTTTTTTTTAAGTTAAAAGAGCACCTTACAAACTCCCAGGTTGGAACTTTTGGGGATCATCAGTGGTTGAGCCCTTGCCTACCACAGATGAGGCCTTGGATTCAATCCCTAGCACTACTCAAACCAAAAACTCCCATGGTGCCTGGTTGCAGTAGTAGATGATTGTAGTTCACACCACACATGAAGTTGAGGCAGAAGGATCACTTGAGTCCAGAAATTGAAGATTAGCTCAGGCAACATAGCCAAGACCCCTATTTCAGAATCATAACAAACAAATCCCATCAATATATACAATTATAATGTATCAATTTAAAAATGTGGGAAAGAAAGCACAATGAAAAAGTCCCACAGTAAGTAAATTTACTTTTGGTAAATATACTTATTTATTTTATGGGAAAGTAGATATTGAATGAATCTATGAGTCCCCTCCACATTTTTTATTTATTTTTTTATTTTGGGGGGGGGCGGGTACTGGGGATTCAACCCAGGGACTCTTTACCACTGAGCTACCTGCCCAGTCCTTTTTATTTTTTATTTTGAGACAGGCCTTGCTAAGTTGCCAAGCCTGGCCTTAAGCGTGGGATTCTCCTGCCTTAGCTTCCGAAGTTGTGGGCATTGCAAGCATGCACTGCTCTGCCCAATATAATGATGCATCTTTAGTAGTAATGTATTCATTTTAATTAATTTCTATTTTCCATCCTTTGCTCTTTAGAAAGAATCCTCTTCAGGATTTCTTCCCTCTCAGTTTCAGCAAAGGACTTATAAAACAATTTTTCTTTCTTGTATGAAGGTACTCTTTACTGATGCTTCTTTATAAAGAAAGATTTGAAATTTTACATGGGTGGAGAGGTATGGGGACAGAACCCCAGGCCTCTCACATGCTAGGGCTAGCTAGCTACATCCTCAGCCCTATTTTGTAAGACTATTCCTAATGTCACTAAAGTACTTTAGTTTTCTCAGAACAAAGACAAATTAAATATGTATTTCCTATAAAAAAGAATAAATTGCTGAATATTGATTTTTTTTGACATAATGGTTTCTATAGACCCATGTTCAGAGAAGCCCTGCAGAAGACTATCTGGAATTATTTACTCCTAAAAGCCCTGAGTTATAAAAAGACCTAATACAATCTATAATATTTATGTGTAGCATAAATAATCAGAGATTGCTGGCTAGAGCTGGAAATCATATTAAGTATTTTATGCCATTGATCAGATAAATGACATTACAGGCAATCCTCAGCTTCCAGTGATCTGATACCAGCAAGTTGCTGACATCCACAGTGTTAGGCCCACAATGGCCACCTATGTCATCACCTGAGCTCAGAACAAGCAGGTAGCACACAAGTCAACCTCTGTGGATGAGTCTGCTGCTTAGGAGCCCATGAGAAGGCCTCCTGCCTCCCAGCCTGGCCTTTCCTACCGATCCTCTTCTCTCTCACTGCATCTTGGAGTTTTTAGTTCCTAAATGGCAAGGGTTTTTATTTTTGCTTTTAAAGAAGAAGTAGAGCATAAGCAGGAGAGAGGTACCCAAGTGAAAACTAGAAGGCAACATAGAAAAGGGTAGTGGTGGGGACCTGAAGAGATGTTAGTATACTTTTTCCATGAAGGGTCAAATTGCTAATATTTTAGACTTTATGATCTGATGTAACTGCCATTCTGCCATTAATTATATCCCCAGAACATCCATGGGCAATATGTAGATGAAGGACTGGACTGGATTCCATTTAAATTTATTTATTGAAATACACAGCAATCCTCTGGCCTGCTGGCCATAGTTTGCTGACTCCTTTATATAAAATAATATATCCATGGTGGACTGGCTCCAAGGGAATTTCTAGAGATGTCCCTAATATGTTTTGAATATAGAGCATTATTTAGTAAATGAATACTTTCTCAGAGGAATTGAAGATAAATCTCATTTGATGTTAAAAGCTTGGTCTAGGATATATTTTAAGTCTCACATATTTATTTCTTAAAAACTATTGATGAATGAAAAGAGCTGTGAAGGAGTTTGAGCATCCATTATAAAGCAAGACCCAGCATTAAGCAACATGGGCTGTAAGTGATCGTTGTACAAATAACTTAAGGGGAAGTTAAACTACAAACCAAGGTAGTTAATGGAGTTCTCTAGGCCTCCTGCCGGTCCCTGGACTCAGTTCCAGATCAGGAAGAAGAGTTGCATTTGTCAGCTACCTGCATGGAATTGAAAATTTTATCCTGTTACATGTTAATGATTATGATTTTTTCCATAGGAATTGGATATCCCTGATATAAAAACTAAAATGTCTGTTGAATTGAATTCGCCTTTTTTACAGTTCATGTAAAATATCATGACATGTCCCACCTTAACATAACAAATCATTCTTCCCATCTCTGGCAGGTTGTTCCTGCTGAAGGGTTGGTCTCTATATTAAAGAAAAGGAATGACTCTGTAGGAGATCATCCTGCCCAAATGCAGCAGAAATCATCTAAGCGAAGAGTGAGATTCCAAGAAATAGATGATAACTTGGATCCAGGTAAACTGCTGAGCCCTTTTCTAACAGTGTTCACAGTCAGTGTTTGCTGGAAAAATAATTACTGTATCATGTGATGCTTCTAACAGGATGTGTAAAAGAATATATGAACTTGGTTGCTTTATCTGCTTTAGAAAGAAAAATATAAAATATAAACTCAAACCATCATCATAAATTATTTTGAAGCATTTTGCTCAAATAAGTGAACAAGTTACAAAATTCAACTCATAGTCTCCGTATTCCTTAGATAGTCTACCATGTTGAGAGCTCATTTCAATTTCTTTCTTTAGTACCTTTAAAAAAAACGAGCTTGCTATTTTTATTTTATTTCAATAGCCAATTAATATTCCTTCTTAATTGTGAAAAATACTTATGAATCATGTGTATATTCTTTTCAGCAATTTCTTCTTCACTTTGTAGAAAATAGTGTCTCCCAAGAGCAGCAATTTAACACTGTTGCTATGATTTGACTTTTTCCTCCTGGGCTTATGCTTACGGTGGTTGCCCTAGCAAATAGTGCTTCCTTTTGTGATTTCAAATAGGCTTACCTGAGGCACAGATAAATATGAGTGAGTGGAAATATGGCCAAGAACCTGTCTGTGTGCTTCTCATGTTTATAAAACAACTGCATTGTCAAAGTGACACCGAAAACATTTAGGTATGCTTTCCAAGTGTGATGTAATTGGTAGCAGTAGAGAATTTTAAATTTGTACAACTATAAAGCTTCTAGGGGCCTTGGACTAATTTTTTTTTAACCCCTCACTTTACCCTTGCACCTTGCTTTTCACTGTCACATGTCAGAATCTTCTCCATGTATAGTGCCTTGGTCCTGTTTGTGGTAATTTATACTAAATCTGCTTAATAAGGAGGAACGTTGGATTTGTAACTCTCAGTCCCTGTTTCACTTAGTAGCCAGACTAAATCATTTAGCTTGTGGGAGACTCAGATTCATCATCTTTAAAAAAAAAAGAATAACATTTGGATCTCTACCTCTGAGAGAGCTGAAAAACATCAGACAGTGAATATGAAGTCATTTTGACAGTTATGAAAACTTTGTGTAAACACTTGATGCTGGTAATGATGTATTACAAAGCTGTGTAGCTTACACAGTGTGTAGGAATAAGCCTCACCTTCTGCCGAAAGCTTCCTGAATGGAAGTTCTTCCTCTAAATCAGTTCTTCGTCTGAATCAGTTCTTTTTTGGGGAGGTGGGGGCAGGGTACCAAGGATTGAACTCAGGTGCCCTCAACCACTGAGCCACATTCCCAGCCCTATTTTGTATTCTATTTAGAGACAGGGTCTCACTGAGTTCCTTAGTGCCTCACTTTTGCTGAGGCTGGCTTTGAATTCTCCATCCTCTTGCCTCAGCCTCCCAAACCGCTGGGATTACAGGTGTGCATCACCATACCCAGCTAAATCATTTCTATTCACTAGAAATATAATGTGAGACTCATGTGACTTGAAATTTTATTACACCCTTGTTTAAAAAGTAATCCATTGTAGCCAGGCCTAGTGGCACACACCTGTAATCCCAGCTACTGGGGAGGCTGAGACAGGAAGATCACAAGTTCAAAGTCAGCCTTAGCAACTTAATGAGACCTGTCTCAATACTTAAAGTTAAAAGGATTAGAGAGGATAACTCCAGTGGTAGAGCATTGCTGGGTTCAATCCCATCCCACCCAAAAAAGAAAATTGTTTTAATATTTATTTCAACGTGAGCAATTGAAAAAATAGGATATTTTACCTCTTTTTTTCACACTAAGTTTTCCAAATCTGGTATGTATTTTGCACTTGATAGCATATTTGTTCAGATCAGCCACATGTCAAGTGCTCAAAGGCCACATGCAGCTCATGGCTTTCATATTAGCACAGCTCTAAACTGTTTTAGCAAATGTAGATAAAACAAACAGAAGAGGTATATTTAAACATTTAAACTATGCTCAAATGTTTGTACTGTATATGAATGCATTCATTCTCTCCATATCCTGATAGACTGGTTCCAGGATCCCTGAAGATAACAACATCTGTGAATGTTCAAGTCCCTTACATAAATGGCATAGTATTTGTATACAACCTATGCGTGTTCTCCTATATACTTTAAATCATCTCTTTTACTTATAATATGTAATGCAATGTAAATAGTTGCTATACAGTATTGTTTAGGGAATAATGACAAGAAAAAAGTCTGTATACTCAGTACAGAATAGATTTTTTTTCCAGATATATTGCATCTGTAGTTGGTCAATCCACAGATGCAGAACCCACAGATATGGAGGACCGACTGTAAATGATAATGAAGATAAATATGGAAATATGCATAAACATTAAATAAGGGAGTGTTTTAAAAAGAGAGAAAGATCGAACTGACCAAAATAAAAAATACAATATCAATGACATAATTCCATTTTTTTATTTGTATTGAACTGCAGGTATAGCTCAGTGGTAGAGGACTTTCCTAGCACATACAAGGCCCTGGGTTCAATCCTCAGTTCTGCCAAGAAAAATAAACAAAAAATGAACTATTTAAAAAAGCAAATCACAAAACTGTATCATTATATAATACTATTTGTATAAAAGTTCTTAAATCACATGTATCTGATTTGGAAGAATGCGCACCATATTTAACAGTGTGTAACTCTGAGAAAGGAGGAGAATATGATTGTAGGAGAAGAAGGTACAGTTCCTTAAACTCTTACTTTGTGTTCAAATTTTTATAAGGAAAATATATTAATATATTGCTGTAAAATCTTTTATATAAAGTATTTGTTATCAATTAGGTAAAATTTTATAAAATTTATCATAAATATAATATATGCTAATTACAAATTCAGACAGTAATGAAGGAAAAAGTATAAGTCCCACAACCTTCTCCCCCTTTCCCTAGGTGCTGGTTAAAATTTCTTATCATTCTTTCAAGTCACATTCTTTGTATATATGTGGATATGTGTGTGTATACATTATGTCTTTTTTTTTTATACAAATGAGTTCTACATATACTACTAGGTAATTTTTTAAAAATTTAACCATGAGTCTTTTATTTTAATTTTTTTTGGTTGCCAATGGACCTTTATTTTATTCATTTATTTGCGATGCTGAGAATTGAACCCAGTGTCTCACACATGCTAGGCAAGTGCTCTATCACTGAGTCACAACCCAACCCAACGAATCTTGTATGTCTTTCTATGAAAGAGCATATGAAATTTACTTCATTCTGCTAAATACTTGTATAGTATTCCACTATATAGATATCTCATAATTAAACTATCCCATGTAACAACCAGATTATTTCCAACTTTTTGCTAAGCAAATTCTGTTATGGTGAACAAATTTGTATACGAGTTTTTACATAATTATGCCCATCTGTGAGCTAATTCCTTAAAGTGATTTGCTGGCTAAATGTTGAGCCCATATATCGCAGCTGGCCTGAGACAGTGCTGGTTTTCCCCAGTGGTCAGCATTGCATTCAGTTAACCTTGTGTCACTCTCAGAAGTATCCAGGCTGGAACATAAATTAGTTTTAAATTTTAATAGATACTGCCATATTACCTTCCAAAAAAATTTACATTCCCCTTCATTGTTCTGGAGATCATAAAATTAGTCTTCCCAAAATATTTTTATTTTTCTTTAATTATGAACGATCATTAGGATTTTTCAACCAAAGAATAGTTATTCTCTCCAATATAGAAAGACTAATGTGGACATTTTTATTAAAACAAACCTACCAAAATTATTAAGCAATAAATAAAAAGAAATTATAACAAGGTTAGAACTTCTCTGTTCCACTAAATAAGAACAAAGGTGAGTCTGACTAGGATGCAAAGGCGATCCCACCCAAAGACATTTTCCTTGTTTAACATAAAATTGATTTTCATTCAAGGTGGTCCCATGACATAAACTCCAAAGGCATTGTAATTAAGGCCATGGTGTGTATTCTAAAATAACATTATGACCACATCTGAGGAATATTGCCATTTTTCTTTTTGATGGAAGTTATATTTGTTGTACAAACGAGTCGGTTTTAATTTCAGCATTCACAAGCTCCTCAAGTATGAATCTTTATAGTAACTAATAGGTAGACCTTTGTAGGGCTTTTAGATGCACATGTTTTCTATCTAAAAGCCCTCACTCTGGAGTTTTAACATTTGAAACATCTCATTATCTTAATTAGTGAAAAGACAGCAGATGCTAAGATTTCCATTTTGATGACAATTTAACCTCACTCTGTTTTCATGTTTGCAGATGAAGTTGGAGGTGGCTCTTGTATTTTATTGATCTTGCTGTGCATAGCAACAGTTTTCCTAAGTGTTGGAGGAACTGCATTATACTGCACTTTTGGAGACATGGAGTCACCTGTTTGTACAGATTTTGCAGACAACATGGACTTCTATTACACCAAGTTACTCCAGGGAATGGCAGAACTTAAACACTGGATCTACCTCTCCTAGCAGCACTGAAGGGGGACAGTCACACTGGCAGTGAGAATGAAAGATGTGAAACTTTGTAAACAACCTTTATTTCAGAGTTCTGAAACATTCCCCCTATCCAATGAGGACCCAAGGACACCTGAAACAGCAACTTTAAATGGTAATCCAGAGGACCTCTGTTAGAATATCTATATAATGAGGCAATATTGAAGTAAGCATCTTTGGAGAGGTACCCATCTCCTCACTGCTTGCTAGTATAGTGAGGTACACTGAGCAGATTATGCTGGGCAGTCTTACAACCACACTGTTTCTAGCTCCTGTCAAGCTAATGGTTAAAGGACACCTCTGGTTTACATTTGCTGATCTACAGTCATTGCTTCTAGCCATCATGCAATAAGTTTGTTTATAATCAGAGTTCCTTATGGTTCCAATGTCATTTTAGTTGTCTTTGGGAGCTATGTAATTTAGGCCTTTTGCATTATTTCCAGATTCTGTTCTCCATTTGTAAAATGGTTGTGTGTGTGTGTGTGTGCACGCGTGTCTCAAGCAGTTATCATAAGCAAATATCCAACATAAAGTAACAGAGATTATCTTTATTCTTTTAACTTGACTATGATGTGCAGGCACAAATATTTGAAGAAGGCTTAGCTGTAGAATAGATGAACTGTAGAAATGTTGGCCCTGAAATAAGAAACTGTGACAGATCTGTGGCAGTTAACTTGATTGACTAGCCAGAAATTAATCACAGGCCTGAAGACAAAATTAAAGAGCTCCCCCTACCCCCAGTCTCAGACAACAATGTGATCACAGACTCAGTGCTTCCTGAAGTGGTCAACACTGAAATCAACACAATTCAGGAAACACATATTGAGCATCTGTTATATTCTGAGAATCTAAAAACCAGAATATGGACGTAAATAAGATAAAAAATCCCTGCTACAGATGTTTTAATTCTGGTCATATAAAGTAAACAAATCCTTTGGGAAGTGAAATCAAATCACCATGTGTAATTCAGTATTAACAGATCATGCATTCAGGTGTTTTAATATGCATTCATATCATGGGCTTGATTTAGACTCTATTGTGGGGTCATTAAGCGAAAATTCAATCATACCTTAAATAGGCAAATGTATGATTTTTGTTTAAATCTGTCAGTTAGGTGGCCTAACATTTAGGAAGCCTTGCTTTGACTTTTTATATCTTAGACAGCATTTAAAAAACAAAAACATGAATTATAGTTTTTTAGCAAGTGATTATTATTTCCTGTTTTTCCCCTTAGGATCATTTGAAAGAAAATTGTTACTGGCTGGTACAGTACTTCCCTTTGTGTTTTTGCTTATTTATTTAGATTATATGAATTTTAAAGGGCTTTTTATAAGTTGAAAGTGTGTTGCTAAGCATGCACTTGGTTATCCCAATGCTAAATACTTAAATATTATGTACTTAGTGATTTGATTTTCTATGATTTCAGCGCAGTGTGTTTTGGGGCTTGTTTATTTTTAAATTGATGTTTTGTTTTTACTTATAATACTATCTGACTTGTTTATCATGTCACCATAAACTGTAATATTTTGAACAGTTATAGATCAAAGGTATTTATTTAGAAGTGTACAAGATCTGAAATTTAGATTCCTTATACTTAAGGCTGATTTTATTAGAAGATTATTTTAATGATGTACTATAAATTTTAAGACTTTGTATTCAAATTGTATGTAAAATATGTAACATGTCCACGGTACTATCTTAAGTGGTTCTATAAAAGCCGCTCACAAGATCTACTGTACGGAGCCTCCTTGTCATAGACAAACCTCTTCTGTGCTACCCTCGTATTTCTAGTTCCAGGAATTTGGTGATCCTTATTTTTGCCGATTTTATGTCAAGAGAAGTTAAAGTTTCCTCCCGTTCACCTCTTTATGTCACTAGCAGAGTCCTGTATAATTTCTGATGTTATATTTGCAACATAGGCCACTTTTTCTGAAACCTGGGATTTCCCAGGAACCTTCACATTGCAGTGAAAGAGTTGAGATAATACCTTCCTAATCAGGGCTCCCAGTTGTGTCTCAAGAAACCATGAATATCTTCACCACTACCCAGAGACAGTGAGGTGAGCTCAGGAGCATATCGATATCTTGACTTAAAATAGGCATGAAATCTCACTTAGAAAAAATTAGGGCAACTTTAAAAAATGTAATAGTAAAAATTATTGCATGAATTGGAGTAATTCCATCCAGTGATGAAAGGATTGTTATCTCATGCGTAAAAAGTTTATCCAGTTTTACTGAAATGTAATTTCTCCTCTTATTTGAAAGTACTGACAACTGTTTGTAACTAATCTTCCTTAAGAACTGTATTTGAGGGTATCAAATCGAGCTTGTAATTTAAAATCTACACCAATGAAGTGTCTCAGAGAATTTATTTGAACCCTTGGGTGTTGAGAAAAACTGCTTTAAAGCAAAAGCAAAGTAATTTCAGGAATTGATCTGGCCCACCGGTATTTTGGGAAGTCTAATCTCCCCCTAAGTAATGATTCCTTTGCTTCTAAAATGCCTCCCCCATCTGCCTGACACAGTAGCTGAAATCCACTCTAAAAATACATTCTTTCAGATTTGAAAATCAAAATCTTCAGGGAGGTTTACTTTATTAAGCTGTGCATTTGTACCTTAAATGTGGACGGAGGATATGGGATGAGAGGAGCAGTGGTATAAAGAAAGTGGTAGGAGTTGAGGAGAAAAAGAGGGAAGATGAAGAACAAAGAAATCCCTTAGCTGTTAGCCCATTTGGCTGAAGCTAGCCTTGTGGCATATGCTCCCAATACAAAGGGAGACTGAATTTTTAACTTTATGTTGTTGTGACCTGTGTAACGTTCATTTCTTTGGGCTCAATTAATATTAACTCATTCTTGTATACTACTTTATGCATTATTTGTAGCATTTTAACATTTATTCATTTAATGCTTAGATCAGTAATCACATATCCCTCAAGTCTAGGTCTTATAACTCCAAAACCATTATACTTTCTATTCTATCATGTTGCCTTCACCTTCAAAAAGAATAAGAACGACTCTAGAATTATGGCAAAATTCTAGTGTTATGGGCTCTCTCAACAATCGCAAAGGTAAGCAGTTATTGAGCCTCATGTACTGTACCTTAAAACCTACAGTGAGTTCAAAATTTCCTTATGGAATTCCAGTACTACTTAAATTTCCCTGAGTTTAAGCTACTGAGAAAAATGGTATGACATATGATTATCTCTTCTCTCTGGTTAAGGAGGAGTTATTCCCAAATTCCCTCAGATCAGTGCAGAACCATGAGTATGTTTGTCACTACATATACCTTGACAGACGTTTGTATGTCTGCGGTGTTCCCAGCACTAAGCATGCAGGGGCTCCAGAAATAAGAAATGGTACTGGGGAAAGAGCATCTGGTAAGGGAAATGTATTTTTAAAGAGAAAATAAAATAGCCGGGCGCGGTGGCGCATGCCTGTAATCCCAGTGACTCGGGAGGCTGAGGCAGGAGGATCTCGAGTTCAAAGCCAGCCTCAGCAACTTAGCGAAGTGCTAAGCAACTCAGTGAGACCCTGTCTCTAAATAAAATACAAAATAGGGCTGGGATGTGGCTCAGTGGTCAAGGGCCCCTGAGTTCAGTCCCTGGTTCAAAAAAAAAAAAAAAAAAAGAAACTAGAGAACATGCTACTCTAGGGGTGGAGCTCATTCTTTCCTATCATGTTTCATGTACTATTCAGAGTAAAAGTAAAATTTTATCTAGGCCACCTGCACAGCAATTTGATAGGAATTTTGATGGGAATCATTTCTTACAGCCAAAGGTCTGATCATTGTGACCTCGTAATTACTACTTTTCACTTCTAGTTAGCACTTCTGGCATTCATAGCTGGCAGGTTTTCCAGCAGTGGAAATCATCTCTGTAAGAGTCTTCTTTGAAATTGAAAGTCTTAATTGCCCTGAATTGAAAACTTTCACACAGAGAAAACTCATCCTGGATAGCCTCACCAGTAAGTTCTGTCAATCATTTAAGTAAGATATAATACCTATCCTACAAAATACTTTTTAGAAAGAGAGAATACTTCTTAATTTATTTTATGTGACCAATTTTATTCTAATACCAAAACAAGATAATGACAGTGAGAAAACTAAGATCAATTTCAAAGATCTTTAACAACATAATAGGTCAATTCTATAAAACACATAAAAGGACAATAGACTATCATGATCAAATGAGATTTGATACAATGAGAATACAATGAGTTTAATATTCAAAATTCACTCAATATAACTCACCATTTGAACAAACTAAAAAAGAAAATCCATATGATCATGTTGATGAATATGCATTAATTGTACATCATTCATAAGAAAAACAAACTGGAAGTTAATTTCCACAACTTAATAAAGGACATTTATGAAAAATCAACAACTAATATTAAATATTTGATGGAGAAAGACCACATGGTTCTCTTCCTAAGATCAGGAACAAAGCAACGACCACTTCTATTCAACATTGTTTTGGAGATCCTGTAGCAAGAAAAAGAAAATGCTTCCCGATTAGAAAGGGAAAAAAATAAAACTTTTTGCAAATGATTAATTATCTATGAAGAGAATACCAAGGCATCTACAAAATGCCAGTAGAATGCATTTAGCAAGGTTGCAGAATACAGCATGCTAGAAAAACTGCCTTTCCATTTGGGAAACAAATGAACATATACTTCTCCCTAACATGACAAACATTAATCTGAAATAAATGAATCTAAATGTAAAAGCTAAAACCATAAAATAGCCAGGAGAAAATGCTTGTAACCTTTAGTTCAAAAATCTTAGGGCTAGGGTTGTAGCTCAGTGGTAGAGCGCTTGCCTAGCACATGTGGGACCCTGGGTTCGATCCTCAACACCACAAAAAAATACATAAAATAAAGGTATTGTGTCCATCTAAAACTAAAACATTTTTTAAAAATCTTAGAATACAAGACATGCAATCATAAAAGGAAACAATAAATAAACTGGACTTTATGCTTTTTAAACAATGTGCTTAGGAAAATGAAAGGCAAACTGATGACTGGGAGGAACTATTTACAATACCTTTATGTGGTAAAGACCTTGTATCCAGAATATGTAGAGATCCATACAACTCTGTTGTCACACCTTTAAACCTCTGAACACTCTTACAAAAGAGAAGATGGGAACCATCAGTGAACACATGAAAAGATGATTATTGTTAGTCATCAGGAAAACACAAATTAATGAACTAGTATTATACCTCGACTAGAATGACTAAAAACTAACACTACTTTCAGGAATACAAGAGTAGTTCAGAATAAGAAGGTCAACACAACATTGACAGAAAAGGAAAAAATACATAATTAGCCAGGTGCCATGGTGCACATCTGTAATCCTAGCAACTAGGGAGGCTGAGGCAAGAGGCTGAAAAGTTTGAGGCCAGCCTTAGCAACTGAGCAAGGCCCTGTCTCAAAAAAATAAATAGGGCTAGGGATGTAGCTCAGTGGTAAAGTGCCCCTGGGTTCAATCCCCAGTGCTCCAAAGGAATAAAAACAAGCACATGATTATCTCTTAGGATGTAGAAAAGACATTTAACATCCTTTCATGATTAACCTAGGAATAAAAGGGTACTTCTTCACCATGATAAAGGGCATTTATGAAAAACTTACAGTTAACATCATTATGGACAAGGACTGAAAGTGTCCCTCAGATCAGGAAGAAGACAAGGATGCTCATTTTTACCATATTGGAATGGAGGAAGTAAAACTACACAGACAAGTTGCTATAGAGAGAGAAAGTCCCAAAGAATCCACAAGAAAGCTTTCCTAGAGCTAGTAAACAAATTCATCAAAGTCATAGAGTATGAGACCAATACATAAAAATCAGCTGTTTTTATACATCAGCAGTTAACAATACAAAAAGGAAATTAAGGTGGCCATTCCCTTTATAATAGCATCAAAAAGAATAGGGAAAAATTTAACCAAGGGGGTACAAGACATGTTGAAAATGACAAAACATTGCTAAAGAAATTAAAACCTATTTAAATAAATGAAAACCTATCCCACATTCATGTCTAGGAAGACAATGTTAATAAGATGTCAGTACTATCCAAAGCAATCTACAGATTCAGTGCAATCTTAATTAAAATTCCAACAGCTTTTTTGAGGGAGTTAGGGGCAAGAGAGCAAAAGTTAATTATCAAAATTATATAGCATTGAAAGGAGACCCAAGTCACCAAAACAATCTTGAAAACAAGCCTATTGCAGGGGCTAGGGTTATAGCTTAGTGGTAGAGCACTTGCCTAGCATGTGTGAGGCACTGGGTTCAATTCTCCACACTACATATAAACAAATAAATAAAAATAAAGGTCCATCAACAACCAAAAAATATTTTTTGAAAAAAGAACCTATTGGATGACCTGCACTTACCAATTTTAAAACTTAACAATATTATAGTAATCAAGTCAGTGTGATATTGGCATACAGACAAATCATCATAATAGAATTCAAAGTCCAGAAATAAACCCATATTTCTTTGTCCAATTTATTCCTGACAAGGGTGTCAGGTCTACTCAATGGGGAAAGAATACTCTCTTCTATAGCTGGTGCTGGGACAACTGGATTTCCACATGCAAATGAAAGAAGTAGAATCACTGCTTCACACCATATGCAAAAATTAACCCAAAGTGGACCAACAACTTAAACATGAGTTGAAACTCTGAAGAAAACATAGGGATAAATCTCCCTAACCATGGATTTGGCAATGGATTCTTAGATATGACACAGAAAGCGTAAACAAAAGATATGTTGGATGTCATCAAAAATTTGTTTTTGCCAAGTACAGAGGTGCATGCCTGTAATCCTAGCAGCTTGGGAGGTTAACGTAGGAGGAACAAAAGTTCAAAGCCAGTCTCAGCAATTTAGCAAGACCCTAAGCAACTTAGCAAGACCCTGTCTTAACATAAAACATGTGACTCAGTGGTGAAGTGTACCTGGGGTCAATGCCTCGTACAAAACACACACACACATGCATATATAATTTGTACATAAAAAGGTTATTTTCAAGACTACCCAAAGAATGGGGAAAAGAATTTGCAAATCATATATCTAATAAGGGTTTTATATCTAGAATGTTTAACATAAAAAATTTTAAAAATTTTAATGGGGAAAACACTGAATTACGCCTTTCTCCAAAGATATAAAAATGAAAAGTGAACAAATGGAAAAAAATGTCACCCATTGGTCATTAGGGAATAGAACCACAATAAACCAAGTGTGATGACACACACCTTTAATCCCAGCTGCTTGGGGAGGCTGAGGCAGGAGGATGGCAAGTACCAGGGTAACCCCAGCAACTTAGCTAGACCCTGTCTCAAAGTAAAGAATAAAAAGGGCTCAGAATGTAGTTCAGTGGTAGAAATTTATGTTAAGTTAAATAAGTCAGGCAAAAAGAACAAATACTGTTTGATTCTTCTTGTCTGAAATATCTGTAATAAGCAAACTTAAAGAGACGAAGTTTATTAGAAGCATTTGAGGAAATGCTTCTAATTCCTCTAGCATTTGAGGAAAGGGAGTCATTGCTTAATTACTGCAGTGTTTTTGCTTGGGGTGGTAAAAAAATTCTAGAAATTCGTATTGGTGATGGTTGCACAATGTTGAATTGCTTAATGCCACTGAATTTTACACTTACAAATGGTTTAAATGGAAAATTTTATATAACATGTATTTTAACACACACATTACCAAGTGTTGGTGAGAATGTGGGACAAATTCTCATAAATGACTAGTGGGATTATGAAATGGTACAACCACTTTGGAAAACAGTTTGGTAGTTTCTTCTAAAGTTGAATACCATCTACCACATGACACAGCAATTCTATACCAAGGTTCTTAACCTCAGAGAGATAAAAATGTGTCCACAAAAAAATGTCCACACAAGTGTCCTTAGCAGTTTTTTCCATGATAACCAAAATCTGGAAACTCTCCAGTGACCACCAGCAATACAAAAGAGACATGATTATAAATAAATAAATCACAGATATACACGCGACATGAAATAATCTCAAAATGATAAGTACTCTGGGTGAAAGAAGCCAGAAACAAAAGACTGCATATCACATTTTTCCATTTAAAGTTTTAGAAAATGCAAACTTATTCATAGTGACAGAACAGAATTGGTTCACTTAGGGTTGAGGTTGGAGGGAAGATGGATCACAAGGGATATGCGGCAACTTTTGATACTGACGACAGTACGAATCTTGGTTGTGCTGTGAATTTCATAGATAGATACATCTTTTAAAGTTCATCAAATTGAACACGTTAAATAGAAACAGTTATGTACACAAATTATACCTCAATATAGTTGTCAAAAAATATGCCCAGTTTGTAACATCACATCTTGAGGTAATAGGAAGGACAAGGACACCCCTACTGACATTCAGAATGTCTTATTCCCTTTCACTATTGTTGTTTAACTGATGGGGAATAAAATCTTTTTTTGGTGACCTCCAAGTATCAGCCCTCATCTATGCAAGAACTAACTTCAATTTGCTGCTAATTTGCTAGTTCAAAATGCCTTGATTTCAGTTCTAATTCTGCTCACTGCTTTGAGATCCCTCTAGCTCCTTGAGATGTAGAGTTGGTGATTTAAAACTATGCTTTTTTTTCTGCTTGATGCAGCAGTCCAAATTTCAAACCCAATCTAATTATAGGTATTCTGTAAGGACAGTCCGATCTCCCTCTGGTTAGAATGCATTGATCAAAAGTGAGGTTTCATGACTTCATTGCTATTCTTAATTGCCTTGGATCAAAGGTCAGGAAGGAGATATGCACTTAGGGAACAGAAGTGGCTTACATCATTCATCAGAATGGCGACAGCCCATAAATGGCTGGTTCTTATTTTCCAAGTGCAAGACTGGGGGTTGACAAGACTGTATAAACCAAACAAAGAATAAAAGCCTTGTCTAAGCTTCTGATCTGGATGGGAACTTGGTCCAAAAATGACTGTAAAAATAGATAATCCTCTTTTTATTTTTCCTGAATGAAAACCTAAATTACTGGAATAGGAATAAAGTAGTGGTACTAAGAGGCAATGAAGGGAAGAAGTCCCTTGGGTTGGAATTTTGATGATGAATGAGATAATATTAACTAGCTATTCAACCTCATCTTCAGTTTCCTAATCTGTACAATTTCTAAGATAACTTCAAACTTTAAAAGCCTCTTTTTTTTTCCCCCTGCTGGAGATTAGATTCAGACCCTGGCACATGCTACAAAGCTCTCTATAACCGAGCTACATCTCCAGCCATCTGTTAGAGTTTCATTTTGAATTAGGGTCTTGCTAAATTGTCCAAACTGCCCTTGAACTTTTGATCCTCCTGCCTCAGTTTCCTGACTCACTGGGACAATAGAATTGTAAGCATTTGCCACCATGTCTGGCCCCTTTTTTTTTTTTTTTTTTTTTTTTTGTGGCTAGGAGTTAACACAGGGGGGCTTTATCCCCCGCCCACCCCCCCCCCCGGTGTTTTTTTTTTTTTTTTTTCACATTTTATATAGAGACAGGGTCTCACTGAGTTGTTTAGGGCCTTGCTAAGTTGCTGAGGCTAGCTTTGAACTCGATCCTCATGCCTCTGCCTCTCAAGTTGCTGGGATTACAGACATGTGCAATCACACCTAGCTGCCTGGTCCCTCTTGATTCTTTGAATATCCAGAAGTCTTTTTCTTTCCCTCATTGAGAAAAGAAAACTTGGATCTGTGTTTTTGGTGGGTGAAGTTGGATTGGGTTGGATGGGAATTCTTTGAAGCTGTACACAGAGGTAAGAGATGGCATCTACTGATTGATCCACAGACTGAAGACACCCACTGTGCCCACAGCCTCCTTTGAAGGAAAAGCCTGTCATGGATGGTTCCCTCTTCATAAGATGCAGTTCTTGCCCTGCACAAAACTCTAAGTGGATTAAAAACCTAGGCATTAGACCAGAGACCCTGCACTTACTAGAAGAAAAAGTAGACCCAACTCTCCAACATGTCGGCTTGGGAACCAAATTCCTCAACAAGACTCCTAAAGCACAAGAAGCAAAATCAAGAATCAATAAATGGGATGGTATCAAACTGAAAAGCTTCTTCACAGAAAAAGAAACAAGAACATGTACAGAGATCCTACAGATTGGGAGAAAATTTTCACCACCAGTACCTCAGAGAAGCATTAATTTCCAGGATATACAGAGAACACCAGAAAAATAAATAACCCAATCAATAAATGGGCTAAGGAACCGAAGAAGAAATACAAATAATCAAAAAAATATGAAAAAATGTTCAACATCTCTAACAATTAGAGAAATGCAAATTAAAACTACACTGAGATTCCATCTCACCCAGTCAGAATGGCAGTTATAAAGAATATAAGTAAACAATAAATGTTGGTAAGGATATGGGGAGAAAGGTACTCTCATACATTACTGGCTGAACTGCCAATTGGTGCGACCACTATGGAAAGCAGTATGGATATTTCTCAGAAAACTTGGAATAGAACCACCATTTGATCCAGCTATCCCACACTTCAGTCTCTACCCAAAGGACTTAAAGCAGTATACTACAGTGACGCAATCACATCCATGCTTACAGCAGCTCAACTCACAATAACCAAGCTAGGTGAAGCAACCTAGGTGTCCTTCAACAGGTGAATGGATAAAGAAAATGTGGTATATATACACAATGGAATATTAATCATAAAGAAGAATGAAATTATGGCATTTGCCCATAAATGGATGGAACTAGAGAATATCATGCCAAGAGAAATAAGACAATTCCAAAAAACATTCTCTGATTTGTGGATGCTAACCCAAAACAAGGAAGGTCAGGGAGAGGAATAATAGAAATCCACTGGACTACAGAAAGGGAAATAAAGGGAAGAGAGTGTGGAGGGGAATAGGAACGATAGTAGAATTAATTGGGCATAACTTTCCTAGCCTTGTATTTGTTTACATGACCAGGGTAACTCCACATCAGCTATGACCACAAGAGTGGGAACCTGAATAGAATAAGTTATACTTTGTGTATGTATATTCTGCCAAAATACATTCTACTGTCATGTATAACTAAAAATAAAATATTTTTTTAAAAAAGATGCAGTGCTTGGTGTGACACTATCCTGCAATTCTAGCTGCAGGTGGTTAGATAGGGGTATCAGTGCCTCAGTGTGATGCACTCCTTGAAATCTGAATGTGAGGGAGAATAGTGACCAGAGTTGTTTGGGGAGTTTACATCTCCAGAACGACACAGAATCAGGAGTGTTAGCAGATTGTACCCACCCAAGCAGGTCATCTCTCAGCTAATTTGAATTTGGGGCACAGAATCTGCATCCAGCCCTGGCAATAGGAAGGAGCAGAAACCCTAGCAGGTGTCAAGAAAAGAGCATAAGATGGAAGAGTCCAGGAACAGCACGGCCACTAGAGCAGAAAGCCAGGGAGTCTTACTATTGAGAATCACCAAGACATAATCCAAACAATGCTGCAGTTCCAGAAGGCCTGGCACTGGGAGAGTGTGTTTTATTATGTACGCTCCAGTCACAAGGTGACCTGAGAAAGAGTCTATTCCCTGTAAATTGAAATCATCTGCACAACAGATCTTGTGGCTAAACATTATCCGGTCCTTTAAAATTATTTTAGAGGTAAACACTGTCCAACTTGTCCTGTTCTGTCAGAAGTAGAGCTGAGACTCATGGAGTTTCAGTGACTTACTTAAGATCAAAATCCCCATTACAGATTATGAAAAACAGCATTTTGTTTTGCAATCATGTGTAACTCTGACAGATAAACACAGTTCAGAAGTTTATTTATATTCTGGTTGTAACAATGATGAAGAAACTGGTATGCAACTTGATGAATAAAGGCATGTTGCAATTTAAGAAAAAAAACAACAGATATGAAAGACTTACCTCTTCTAATTGAGAAACTGAAAATACCTATAAGGGGTTGGGAGTGCAGCTCAGTGGTAGAACTTGCACTTCTCATGCCCAAGGCCCTGGGTTCCATTCCCAGCAGGAAAGAAAAGATTGGATTTTCTTCCTGCTCTTTTGTTACCTAGAACTTCGTTCCTTTGATCACTGTGACTCTGGGTCTTACAGATGGAAAAAGACAATAGAGGCAGCCACTTCATATCGGCTTGTCATCCTGTACTTCTGTGAGGTTTTTTGGGGATCCCACCTAGGAGGCACAAGGCTTCCTGGCAGATCACCCATGGACACACTCTGAGAGGTTGCCAGATGAAACACAGATGCCCAGTTATTGCATGGGTCAATTTTACACAAAAAAATACTTGTTGAAATATAGTGGGGCATCCTGGCTTTTTGTTTGCTAAATCTGGGGATCCTATCAGCGCCATACAGACACTGAGGACCAGAGAAGCAGAGAGGATGATTCACAGCTCTGAGAAGCAGCTTCCAGCTCCACTTTCTGGATTTCCTTTCACTGTCGTGGTCTGCATACAGAAGACACAGCATCCACACAGCTATGAGGACAATAAGTCTGCCAAGGGGCGAGACAATGTCAGAACAGGTTGTTATTTGTGGTACTCCAAGATCTGTAGAATGTAAACTGTTTTTAATCTTTCACAAAAATGAAAAATCAATCACAGCCTAGAATGTAATGCAAATAACTGAGTACTCTACTTGAAATTTAAAAAACCTTTCAGATGTGATTCTGTATTTCATTTGTCCTAATAGTACCTGGCACACTCACAGGTCAAAATCCACAAAATTGTACAATTTGCTCCCAGATTTCAGGTAGCACCAACTAAAAACACAAATTTGAGAAATAGCTTCTTGTGCCCATTTTGCTTAAACTCTTAGGTCATCTCGTTTTCATTCAGGACTTGTTCCAGATATGAAATTGCTGGCTGCACCCAGCCAGCTGACACTCAGTCACTTATGGTGGATAAAAGGTGACTTTCCATTTCACTGTATTCCCAGGGGTGGCTTTCTGTCCTCACTGTTTGACCATCAACTGAGCCCCTCTGCTCTTTTGTTTTCACTGGGTGAGATGAGCTCTTGATGAGAGTTCTGGACTTGCCGGTCTGACCTTCTTCAGGGCAGCAAATCCCATTTTGTATTAAAAATCATTACTCATAAATAGAAGTGCATTAGTCTTAGCCATAGCCAAACCCCATCTGGTCTCTTCCCTTCAGCAAAGAGTGATGAACTGGTAAAAGGGCAGGAAGGGGAGGGAAGGGGGGAGCAGGCAACCAGAGGGCATGATGCAAGGCTCCTGCTGCAGAATGTGCTGTGTCACCTGGAAGTGCCCTCCCCTGGACTCTTTGGCTATTGTGTGAAGGAAAAGCAGGTTTTAATGAAGAACAGAGCCTATGTCATGTTCACCTGCACGTCCACAAAGCCTCCTGGACTTGTAAGAGGAGAAAAAGCAAGTAAGTAAAAACAGAGGGAAAAGCAAGGAAAGACACAGAGGTTTAGAAATCTGATGAGTATATGTGTGTGTGT
>JAJEJO010000687.1:4560-33841 GCA_020662805.1 Glaucomys volans | reverse complement strand
TAAGTGAGATTAGCCAGCCCCCAAAATCCAAAGGCCGAATGATGTCTCTGATAAGTGGATTATGATGCATAATGCGGGGTGGAAGGGTGGCAAGAATGGAGGAAGGATAGATTGCATAGAGGGAAGGGAGGGGTGGGGTCGGGGTCGGGGGGCAAGAATAATAACAGAATGAGACAGACATCATTGCCCTGTGTACATGTATGAATGCACAGATGGTGTGACTCTACTTTGTGTACAACCAGAGAAACAACAGCTATACTCCATTTGTGTACAATGAATCAAAATAAATAAATTAAAAAAAAAAAAAAAAAAAAAACACTGAGCCAGGCGTGGTAGTACATGCCTATAATCCCAGGGACCAGGGAGGCAGAGGCAGGAGGATCACAAGTTCAAAGCCAGTCTGGGCAATTTAGCCAGACTGTGTTTCAAATTTTTAAGACATGTTTTAAAAGATCAGGGATAGGGCTGGGGATATAGCTCAGTGGGTAGAGTGTTTGCCTCACATGCACAAGGTTCAGTCCCCAGCACCACAAAAAAAAAAAAAAAAAAAGGGAAAGAAAGAAAGATCAGGGATCGATCTGGGTGGTAAGAGCACCACTGAGTTCAAACTCCTGTAAAAAAAAAAAAAAAATTAGCACAAGAGGAAAATGTTGAAAAGGCAAAAGAACAAAAATAGAGTCCAAAACAGAAGCCTGGGAGAGGGCAGAATCTTGGGGGAGATGGGCCCTACCTTCCTCAGCAGACCTTTTCCCAGGGCCTGCATTTCCCTTCCAGCTGCCCAGAGGCAGATATCCGGTGGAACCCTGCACAGCAGGCCTTCTGTGACCTCATGTGCTGATTGTCCCAGCTTCAAGAGTGAATGAGCAGCCTGCAACCACTGGTGTTTCTGCAGCTAATTATGAGATAGATGCTCTTGGTGTTCCCTCCTTAACTAGTCCAAGTTCTAGTTCTAATGGTACTGGTTTTTTCCAACAGTATTTTCAGTTCTTCTGTGGAATTCTATGGTAAAAAATGAATCATTTTTTTAATCCAATAAAGACAAGTACACAAGTCAGGGCCTCAGAAGACTTCAACAAGAGAGCAACCTCAGTTTTACTCTGGATGCTTTTCTGAGACCATGGTTCTTGCCTCATTTAATTACAAGGAGGGCTTTTTGTGAGTACACCAATCTGAGGACACCTAGAGCGAAGGAACTGGAAGCCAGGGCTGGAAAGAGCACAGAGCCTGTCTTCAACAATTAATTCTGAAATTTCTAAAAGACACGTAAACCAGTTGGAAGCAAGGCATTGGAGAGTGGATCTTTAATCTTCTTCGGCAACATTCCTTAAATCTGCAGACAATGATAAGGAAGTGAGCATTATTTTCCATATTTCCTAATAAGTCATTGAGACAGACAGACATGACTTTTAATGCATGTCATCTTTTCTGTGTTCATTGAGTTACCTGGGGCAGGCTATAGCTAATCATTGAGGGCCAGCTGGGCCCCGCTCTCCAATAAGGGGCCTGTGTCCTGGAGTCAGCCAGCCTTACATTACCAAGCCCCCAAATCCAGGAGTTTCCCCTCATCCTTTGCCTTTAAAGGACCGACCTTTCACAGGTGAGGTTCGGCAAGAACCGGCTGTGTAGGGAGGGACTAGTATTAACCAGCTATAGTGTGGATGTGATCAGACTGGAGGACAATAGGGGACCAAAGAGGCTTGGAAAAGGCAACAAGAATTATTAAACTGAATTGCAGAAATGAACTTGATCTGCACCAGTGAAACTCCCTGCCCATCAGAGCCTTACCTCCTCTATCCACCAATCAGGGCTTGCACTACTACCTTCCCCATCCTCATCTTCTCTACCAATCAGAGCTAGGCTTCCCTCTCTCTCCACCAATCAGGGTTGAGGACAAAACAAAACAAAAAAAATCACATCATCAAAACTTACATGCAGCCACCCTCATCCTACAGCCTGAAGGTAAGTCTGCATGGAAAACTGGGTGTCTGGGTCTTTGTTGCTATGTTCCTATCATTTAGAGAAGGAAGGAGAAAGGAAAGAGGGAAGAGGGGAGAATGAGGCATGGTTGTTCAATCTTTAGGATTTAACTTTAATAGAGGTTTTAAAAGAGATTTTTATGTGAAACTCAAAAACAAAGTGCAAGTTAGAAGAAAGAGGTAGGTGGGAACTCTCCTCCCCTCCTGCATATGTGGCTGTAAGCACACTATCCCCAAAGGACCCAGATTCTCTGGACTTGCCTCCCTGCATGGTCTGCACTCTGGGCCCCATGCTCAGCATATCTTATTCTTGTTTTCTTCCAGGCCATTGGATTGATGCTGTTTGGGAGCGTTTGGCTTGGCTCCAATCCCACTACTGCAGGAATGTAGTCTTTCAGATTCTGTTCCCATAAAACCAGGTTGACAGGGCCCATCAGGCTGTTTAGCATTAATAAATGTCTTCGGTATCACAGGAATAACTTGAAAACATGATTTCTCTGTAATTCAATTATTCATGGAATGCCAGCATAGCAGGCACAAGAAAATTGCTCCTAATCCCATTCAGTGAGTGGAGTTTATTTCCCCTTGGTGGGGGTGGGAGGATCTCTAAAAGGAAATCTAGTGCAGCTTCCCCTTCATAGACTCCAATAAATTACCTAAAAAATACTCTTTATTATTTTATTTTGAAGGAACTTGATGAGGACCAGTGCAGAACTATGTATGGATGACAAAGAAAATTTTTATTCTTATCCTAAGCTAGCGTAGACTTCCAGGACCTCTGTCCAGGCAAAGTCCGGGTTCTTCTTCTCTAGAAATCTTGAAAAAAGTTTCTACATATGTGAGAAAGAATGAATGGATTTAGTGGACAGTCATCACAAGCCAATAGTGACATGTGACTCCATAGCTAATGAGAAGACTTAGACTGCATTAATTTAAAATGTATAGAACCAGGATGGTGTGGTGAACACAGCTCCCTTCAAGGTGCTGTCAGCAATCACAATTCCTGCTTTGGTGAGGGTAGCTGGTGACCTAGGTCCATAATCATTTGCCTGTAATAATTCGTGGAGATAGTCCCTCAAGGTGGTTCTGTGAGTTTGCTTCAAAAATAAGCTCTATGCAAACTCACATTGTTTTTCCCCAAATAAGAGATTCCAAAGACAAGGCTGCACTGCCTTCTGGCTAGAGGATTTGGGAATTGCCTCAGTTTCTGAGAGCTGTCTCTCCAAGGCCACACCACTCTCAGAGCAGCCCACACCAATGAAGGGTCACAGGGCACAAAAGACCTAGCCATCTGAGCCCACATCAGGACAACTCTAAGAGCGTTCAAGCTCTAAGATCTCTGTGAATCGGCAGAAGCTGTCCTGGGCCTGCATTGCAGTTCAGCTTTTCCTTTGCCCAGTCCTGCTTCTGGCCCCTTTTTCAAGGGTGTTGATACTAAAGGTACACTTCAGCAACATCCTGCAACTAAACTCCAGCTCAGGGGCTGCTCCCCAGCTGCACAGAAATCATGCCAGTTCTCTGGGCAAGTCATGTCAGGATTGCAGATCTGCCTTCAGAACTTGGACGGATATTTTGGTTAATCTACATAGCCTTTTGTCAATTAGGCAAAGCAGCCTAAGATGGAATAGGCATCCTCTGAAGATGAGGCCATCTTCGGAGAAAAATTGTTGGAAAGATGAGGGATGGGTGAAGGGGTGAAATCAAGAACACTAAGGTCATGGGGCTGGGGTTGTAGCTCAGTGGTAGTGTACCTGCCTAGCACACTGGGTTAATCCTCAGCATCACATAAAATTTAATAAATAAAATAAAGGTATTATCTCCATCCACAGCTAAAAAAAAAAATTTAACAAAAAAAACCCTAAGGTCAGAAGGACTGGGTGTCCTCCAGAGGCTCAATCTATTTCAAGATCTTAACATTCCAAGGTTTCCTGTACCCCAAGGCATTCAGTATCCTTTAGCACACATCCATCCTTGTGTTATTTTAAGAGACCAAATTCAACATTTAACTGTCACAACCTGCATAGCATTTCTGCATTCAGAATACCAGCAAGGGGCAATTCGGAATGGAGAAAAGACAGACATACATAGAGAAAAAGCTGCAGCTTGGTGGTTCTCCATCCCCTGATGAGGGATGAACAACCCAGAGCTAACCCAGCACATTTATTATATAGGTTTTTAACATCAAAGGTTTTTTTTGTGTGTGTGAGAAAGTTTCTTCGAAGGATACAGGGTGAGGACGGACTTCTGGGCCACCCAATGGGCAGCCCAGTTACAATTCTCAACTTTGCACTTATAATTCTTTACCCCTGGCAGCTGGTGTCATGAACTCAGGGTAAAGACTGATGGTTCCGTGGCAAGCAGAATGTCACCACAGTAACTGAGTAGACTCAACTGTGCCTTTGCACCAGGAGTTCCCAGCTCAGGTGTGATCCTGTCGCAGACAGTTCAAAGACTGATTCAAATCACCGCTCTGGACTTTTAACTACATAAGATAAGGTTAAATCAAAGGAGAATCATAGAGTTACAGAATTTTAACAACTAAATAAGAAGCCAATTAGTAACCTTTTTAAATCATACTGCCAGGCCTGGGAGTGTAACTCGGTGGTAGAATGTGTGTTTAGCATGCATGAGGCCCTGAGTTCAATCTCCAGCACCTAAAATAAAATTTAAAAAATAAAGTAATTCTGTCTTCCTAAATCCAGTAACTATGTATATACTCTTCTTGATCCAAGCAACCTTAACATTGGCCAGAATAGTCAAAGTATGTGCATGCACACACATGCATTTAAATCATGAATGTTCACAATAATGTATGTTCACATACCCAAGGGAAAAGGGGATTTTCTAGAGATAATAGGATAACGATTTTCTGGGGATCGTATCTCAGCACAGAAAGAAGTGTCTATTTTGATTGCTTTGTCTCTTTTATTCATTCAATATTCATTTTTTAATCCTTTCAAACAATATTTGTCATCTTCCCAATTACATGGAAAGAGTTATGCTAATTGGCTTGGGCAGGACAGAACCTTGTAAATGTCAAAATCCCACCTCCAATGAGGGAGGATTTAGGTAGGACATGTAAGCTTGCATGGTAATGATTATGTCATAAATCATGGGCTGTGTCATCACAAGGATCCAACTCAAGGCCTCACTCCATTCTGTGCCTGCTGTGTAATCCTGGACAAGTTGCTCCAAGCAAGTTTGAGGCCAGCCTCAGCAACTTAGCAAGACCTTTACTCAAAATAAAAAATAAAAAGCTCTAGGACTGTAGCTCAGTGGTAGTTATCAGTGTTTGTCTCACAGCAGTGGAACATTAGATTTTTTTTCCTTTTTGTATATTTTTGTATTTTTCAAATTTTCCCAGTAAACAAGATACACTTAAAGAAAAAGGAGTTTGGAACTGAAAAAGAAAGGGAATGGTAACTAGTGGGAATCACAGGTTAACTGGAGTTGAGGATGAGAAAAGGGGTGTGGGAAGGGCTTGAGGTGAAGGGTGGGGGTGTTGATGGCTTGCATCTCCGAGGTGAAGGATGAGGAAGAGGCATTGATCTTGGCAGAGAGAGGTCCTTCCTCAGAAGACGTCAGATGATGCCTGAGGTCATGCTGAGTGACGCAGATCTCCATCTAGTGCAAAGTTGAACAGGTCACTGGGAAAAGAAGTAAGTGGAAGGTGGGAGTGGATAAGACTTGGTCCAGAGGACTTCTAAGGAGCTCTCAAACAATGACCCTTATAAAAGCCAGTAAGTACCACCATGCAAATGTGCAAACTGAGACTGTCCCCTGGAGGAAGGTCACACCAAGGTAGTAACTTTAGTCTTTGATTTTTATCCATTTATTGGCCAGCCAGGGAACTCATTAATCAGCATTTTAAGTTGAGCAAATATTCTTGTAATTCCTTCTAAACCACTTAGAGTAGATCTTTTTTATACATGAGGCATTATTTCTCATTAAGTTCTGCCTTCTTCAGGGGGCCTCTTGGGAGAGACTTCTCTATTTCCGCACAGAGACACTGACTGCTTCCCATGCCAGGAGTGCAGAATTGGAACTCAAACATGGCCTTGGCCCCTGTGTGGCTGTGGCCACCAGTTTCCAACCCCATCCTTTATGGGCAGGGTTATTGTTCTTCTCGAGGAGAAGTAAATGCCCAGGAGAGACCTCAGAATGTCTTAGTAGCTGGATTGGGTGGGACCCCTTTCCCAGCCCCCTCACTTCCTAAATCTCACAATTGTTTAGTTGATCTTTTGGCATTGTGGGAATATTCTTTCATTTCCTCAGATATTATTACTGTATATTTGGCATGTTGGACCTCAGAGAGCCTTAAGATCAGGAGTCCCCTTAAGAATTTTATGAGTCAGGCCTTCTTGGTAACATGAGCTCCGCATCCATCTGGGTCCCTTCTTCTCACTCCCACACCACTTCTTCCAGAGTCCCTAACCCTCATTCAGTGCAAACCAGTAAGGACTCAACCCTCTCCAGCACCCTGGTCAGAACCCTGAGGCAAATGCTATTTACTTTTATTTAAAAATAATGAAGAGAGCTTGTGAAAGCATTTCAAGGCAAGTTTGGAATTAGACCCTGCTAGAGTTTGGGTCTGGAAAGCCCCCCACTCCAAAGGCCCATGTGTTAGGCTTAGTCCACAGCCTGGTGCTAGCAAGAGGTGGCGGAATCTTTAAGGCTGAGTGAGAGATAAGCAGGTTCTTGAGAGTCTTCCCGGATCCTCTGTTCTTCCCCTCTCTTGGCTTCCTGGCTGCCTGGAGGTAAGCAGGACTCTCTCTCCACAGGCTCACACCAGGCAGTTCTGGGCCACTATAGGCCCGAAGCAATAGGGCTAATTGGTTGTGAATTGAAAACTCCAAAACTGTGAGCCAAAATGAACCTTTTCCTTTTTCGAGCTGATTTATCTCAAGTATTTGTTGTAGTAATGGAAAACTTACACAGACCCAGTGAGCCCACCACCACTTTGGTTTATCACGTTCCATCCCTCCTGTATATAGCACTGGCCTGTCTATCCCCAGCACTAGCCTGGGATATTTCAATGCATGTTGAATGAATTAGTGATTCAACAAATATATGCCTCCATGGACTTGGTACACACTATGTTGCACTGTCATTTATGTTTCCAGGTCCCGACTAAATTAGAAATTTCTGGAGGGTTGGGAACTTGATTGTTTTGTTTTTGTAACTAGCTCTCTTTCTTCCTGGTAGATGTTTATTAATAACCCTGACAACCCCCCTGGGGATTGAGAGACTCTAAGGGACCTTTTCTGGGAAGTAGGCTCCAGCTCCATATCAAGGTAGCATCTCCTCTCCTCCCTCTCACACCTTACAGGTAATCACAGATATTCCTCCTTCAAGCTTGGGGTCCCCAGAGCCACCTCCTCCAAGACTATGGCTGAGAGAAGGTCTATGAGCCCTTCTTACCACTAGAGGGCAGGCTTAACTTGAGACTTAGTTACCACCAAAGGGTCAGATGACCTATAATTTATCTTACAACCAAGAGCTTTGGAGAGTTACTAAGGACTCTATTATAATTAAGCAAGGACTGTAGGTGTAAAAGGGGGTGTCTCAAACAAACTTGGATGTATGGTTCATGGGGCCAACATTCTGGAAGAAAGAAAATGGATGTTTTGAGGAAGGTAGAAATCCTGAAATTTGACTTTGGCAGTTCATTTGTGTCCCCCTACTCCTACCCCACTACTGTCTTCCCTGTCCCCTGCTCCCTGCTCAGGAGCACTTCTGAGAATGGTACTTTCCAACAAAAAGTGTCCCAGTCTCCAGAGGACATCCAGAAAAAAAAAATCTATGTGGTAGACCTCCCCCCTTGTGTCTAAGTGCGGGATGTGCCCTTGGGGATAGGGCCATCCTGGGTGGGTTGGAAGCCTGATCACTGACTTATTATAGCATGGAGGTCGAATCTCTGCACATGTGTGAATTCCAGGCTCCTCACTACACCTGATGGACAGGCTGTGAGTGAAATGAACCCTTTATGGTCCAAAGCATCATTGCCCAACCAAGTGCCTCAGAGAATTCTTCCCACCAGCAGGGATCTGGAGTTGGTGTTTGCAGCCTGGCTTCTCACCCTATGGGAGTGAAAAACCCCTTATAAACTCAGAGTGACCCCACCAAGTGCTGTGTGGTGAGAACATCTTTGACCTACTCTGTGAAGTAGGGTAGATACTACAGAATCAAACCTTTTTTTTTTAATTAAAAATTATTCATGTTTAGACAACTCTGGAGGAATACATAAGAAATGTTTTATGTATTTCTACAGATTCATTTAGTCTTTTTCAAAAATTTGAAATATAAATTCACGTACCATAAAATTTACCAGTTTAAAGCATATAATTGGGTGGTTTTTAGTATATTCATTTGCCTATGTATAAAGATTTTGTTCATAATTATAATCATGGTATGTAAATACTTTTCTGTTTTGTTTTCTTCATTTTGCCTAATCCATTTTCTTGTTTCTGTTTCCATATAACTGCCACATTTATTATTTTATGTTACTTATTTTTTGAGGTGGGGGATGGAACCCAAAGGCAAAGGCCAATGCTAGGCCAGTGTTCTACCACTGAATTTTACCTCCAGCCTCACATTTATCATTGTAAATTGGGGGATAATGTACTCTCATGTCAGTATATTTCTGCTTATGTTACTGTTCTCTATTCACTAGATGATTAGGCTTTGTACCTTTTTATAATTCTCTTTTTTGTGGGGGTACCGGGGATTGAACTCAGGGGCACACAACCACTGAGCCACATCCCCAGCTGTATTTTGTATTTTGTTTAGAGACAGGGTCTCACTGAGTTGCTTAGTGCCTAGCTTTTGCTGAGGCTGGCTTTGAACTCTTGATCCTCCTGCCTCATCCTCCCGAGCCACAGGATTACAGGCGTGGGTCACCATGCCCAGCTATAATCCTCTTTAATACTATCATAAATGTTATTGAATAGGTAGTTCTTTATTTCCTGAACAATATATTGAGAGGTTTTGGATTACTGAATAAAGGATGCCATCATAAGTCTCTTGTTTTATTATTTTTCTCTATAAAGACTGAATCCCTGTACTAAAGGTGAGAGCTGTGTTTGCTCTGTACCCAACACCTGGCGATCCCTGGATTTCATTCTTATTTGTCTTTGTCAACACATTACTAGAGAGGAAGCAAACTCTCCTACACCATGAGTTTGTTTATTATTTTTGGATTTGTTTTATTGGCTTTGAGATGGGGACTCACTGTATTGCCCAGGTTGGCCTCAAACTCCTGGACCCAAGGAGTTCTGCTTCAACTTCCTAAGTAGCTGAGAATATAGATGCACAACACCACACCTGGTGTACAAAGTGATTTTAAGTATCTAAAAAGGAATCTTTGTGCTGTAGAATTCTGCCCATCATATCACACGACTGCTCAAAAAATGGCCTAGGATTCCTTCTTCCCATTATATTCAAATCTAAATGTAACACATAGTAGATGATAAATCCCTAATGGCTGTTTTGTGGCATCTAAATCTGGATATTTCTGCAACACAGAGTATTAGTCTTAGGTATTGTTCAGCGTATCAATTTGTGGACTGAGCTCCAAATTCACCTTTTTGGACTTACCCTGTGAAAATGGATCCGGTACTTTAAATATCCGCCCCTCTCCCACTCTGTGTTAGCTGGCATTGAAATTTTGTCAACAGAGGGAGAGGAAAGATATCACAGAAGAAGAAGAGGTTGACTTGCTCCTTAGCTGCAGCATGTTCACTGGCTAGTTCCTCTGGCTGGTCTGTGCCTACAGTAATGGCAGCCAGCAGCGCCCGGAACACAGCACCTCCCCTGCTCCAGCTGGAGGCCCCTCCACCCCTGGTGCTGTTTTACACAGCAGAGCACCTCTGAAGATGGAAGCAACTGCCCGTAAATCACTATCCTGGGCACTTCAGGTGCAGATTTCCAGAAAGTTCTATCACATGGCACCACAATTTCTTACCATTTAGTGAATCACTTCCACACAGGTCTGGCTCTCCACTGTGGGTGGGCATTGGCGGCATTTCCTTGAGTTTTTTTTTTTTTTTTTTTTAACTGGGGATTTAACTCAGGGGCACTCAGCCACTGAACCACATCCCCAGCCCTATTTTGTATTTTATTTAGAGACAGGGTCTCACTGAGTTGCTTAGGGCCTCGCTATGTTGCTGAGGCTGGCTTTGAACTCGCGATCCTCCTGACTCAGCCTCCCAAGTTGCTTGGATTACAGGCGTGCGCCACCACGCCCGGCCTCCTTGAGTGTTCTTATGTCTGCTGTTCCCATATGTGTTAGAGTTCTCTTTCTTAGTAGCCAATCCCTCATAACTGTAACCCTCTATTATAGCCAGTGATTCCTCAGGGCTGGGATGTGGCTCAAAGAGCATTTACCTATCATGTGCAAGGCTCTGGGTTTGATCCCTAGTACTGCCAAAAATTTTTTTTTAAATAAAAAAATAAATTCTTCACATTAAACTTTGTTCATATTACTATGTGACTTCTCTGACTTGATTGAACTCAGACATATATATATATATATATATATATATATATATGTGCTCCTTGGAAGGAATAATGTAATGTATTTTAGTTACTGTCTGTATACACAGTTGAGACATTTTTTTTTTATAGTTGTAGGTGGACATCATGCCTTTATTTCATTTATTTTTTTGTGGTGCTAAAGATCGAACCTAGTGCCTCAAACGTGCTAGAAAAGCGCTGTGCCCCTGAGCTATAGCCCCAGCCCCAGAATTTGTTTTTTAGATCCTTTATAACACTTGGCTATACCTGAGAGCAAATTTTGATGAAGTGGAAGAGCCTTGGACAGAAGATTTGAGCACGAAGGGAGCAGCTCTTCCCCACTCCACTCGTGATTATGGGTGGACAGCTCATCTCATCTCAGCACTCTGGCCCCTCCCTCACACATTCCCCTGTGGGCCAGGCGCAGGCAGCTATTCCAAGCTGAGGCAATCAGAGGCCACCTGGGATGTTTTCATGTCGAAGGCAGCCTCTCTACCCTGAACTAAAGCTGGAAGACTGCAGGACTATGAGACTTGAGAATGATGTTGTGGAAAACTATGCAAGGAGGAGCCTTAGAGTATGATGCATACCAAGACGAGAGGTGGCGAGACTCCTAGTGCCATGTTTGAGTCTGTTCATCAGCTTTCTGTTACTATAACAAAACCCCAAGGTAATCAACTTGAAAAAAGGAAAGGTTTATTTTGGCTTACAGTTTTGGAGGCTTCAGTCCATGATCAATTGGGTCCATTGCTTTGGGCTTGTGGAGGCAAATCACATGCTGGGGAACATGTGCGGTGGCAGAGGTCTGTTCACCTCATGGCTCAGTGTGAAAGAGGAAGAGGAAGGGGTGGGGTCCACCATCCCTTTCAAGGACACACCCCAGTGACCTGCAGATCTGCCATTAGGCCCCATCTTTTCAAGGTTCCACCTCGCAATAGCATGTCTCCGGGGACCAAGCCTTCCTTTTTTTTTTTTTTTGGCAGTGCTGAGGATTGAACCCAGGGCCTTGTGCTTGCAGGGCAGGCATTCTATCAACTGAGCTATATCCCCAGCCCTGGGACCAAGCCTTTAATGCATGGGCCTTTTGGGGACATTTCAGATCCAAACTGAGCCCCTAAATATTGGCAGACCAGTTTCAGTTCCTTCCACCCATATCAGCTAATGAATATTTCTCCCAATTGTTTGTTTCCTTCTCTTACCTAACCTATTTTGATTTAAATTTCTGCCTCTGGCAACTGAAAAAGATAACTAATGTAGCATTTTACGGACTTCACCAGAACTAATTCTTGATGTATTATTAGTTTCTGTGTAACCAGAAATGACAAACAGAAACAACACCTCCAAACTTTAAGAACTTTGAGGCCTGTTTATCCAGGTTCAAGATAGTTTCTATTTTAAAAACACTAAGATCAGAATAACTCCAGGTCCTCCTCTGACTGTGAGAGCTGAGATTTGACACCTCTGCTAGTTTCCATGACTACCATCAGCAGCTATGATAATGCCAAAACAAAAATCCGGGGACTCAGTAATTTTACTTTTTTTTTTTTTTTTTTGGTGACCAGATTATAGTCAATTTTAAAAAATGAAATGCATAGTCCACTTAACCTGTCTTTCTGGTATCCTCAATTCTCCCTGGTAATGTGGGTGGATTAACAAGAGGTAAAGCAGGGTCTCCTCTCTCTTCTTCTGGAGTTGGTGTTCTTCCCAGATACATTTCTTGTGACTCTGATGAGATTACTTGGTGACCTAGTTCCAGTTACACAAGTTGGGCTATCATGATTCCTGAGGATGGTGGCTCAAAATAGCTCTGCGTCTTTGTGTCACGAATAGGCTCCCTGGCAGGCTCGGCTCATGTTGTTACCCCAAAGAAGGAATTCCAAAGACCAGTTCTTGACTGAGAGTTTGCTCCTGCACATACATATCATAGCCTGTGGGTTTCAGTGTTAGGACAGGGACACAGATCTGTCTCATGGGATTACCGAGTTAGTTCCTAAATCCTTCAGGGGCTTCTACCTTCTCCTTGCCCACTATGACAATCAGTTTATCATTCTGACAGAAATGCCTGACAAGAACAACTTAGAAGAAGAAAAGTTTATCTGGGCTCACAGTTTCAGAGGTTCAGTCTATGGTCGACTGACTCCATTGCTCTTGGCCCAAGGTGAGGCAGAACTTCAGGTTGGAAGGGTAGCAATAGAGGAAAGCTGGTTGCCTTACACCAGCCAGGAAGCAGAGAGAGCAAGGAGAAGAGGCTGCAAGGAAGATGCACCCTTTGAAGACCTGGCCCCAGTGACCCACTTCCTCCATCCACGCCCCACCTGCCTACTGTTACCAATCAGTTAGTCCATTCAAACTAGGATGGACCTGGAGCTGACTGAGGTTCAGCTCTCACAATTCAATGATTTCACCTCTGAATACTCCTGCATCAACACAGGAGATTTGGGGGGGGGCACATCATATCCAAACCATAACACCATCCAAACCAAAGGACACCTTTCACGTCATATCCAAACCATAACACCATAACACCTCCCCAGGGAAACAGACCTCTTAGGAATGTTGTGCCTTGCAATGACATCAGTGCATATGGCACTGCCTGCTTGGATAAGGAACTGCAAAGCCCCCTTTCTCACATCTTGCCTGAAGCAAAGCCTTTTTCCGGATGCTTAGCTTGAAAATTCCCAAGCATCATGGCTCTTCCACAGCACATTAGAACTTTTGACTGGATAGTGTAGCACCTGAGGGCAGGGATAAGGTTTATATCTATCCCATTCACCCATTCTAGTACCTGCTTCAGCCTAGACTCCCTTCTTCATACACCTCTTGATTGAAGGAAGACAATTACCTTTTACTGAGTACCTATTATTGCCAACCACTTGGTGTTTGCATGTGTATCATTACTTGAGAGGCAGTATGATAAGGTGACCATGGGCAACAGATCCAATATCAGAAAGTCTCCAACTCAAATCCTAGTTCTCCCACTTCCAAGCTGTGTGAACTTCTGCTCAATTACTTAACCTCCCTGAGCCTCAGTTTCCTTGTCCGTAAAGATAGAATAATGATAAATCACCTCTTGTGGCTGTTATAAGGATTAAATAAGGTAATGTTTATAAAGCATATTGACACATAGTAACATTCAATAAAGGTTAGCTATTATAATTATCCAAAGGATTACTAATCCCAGGAGTCTCTCATGTATAGAACATTGTATAGAAAGTTTAAATCCTACAAAGCAAAAGTTCCAGAATTTGTAAGTAAGAACAAAGTAGCTTCTCAAATGTTGACTAGATCAAAGGTCTGTGTATTTTGGTCTTTGTGTTTGGCATAGAAAGTTGTTTATTCTGTGCTTACTGTGTGCTGGGCATGGTGCTAGGCAACGTGATCCATGACCTTATGAAGTTTAAAATCTTGTTGTGGAGACGGGGCCAACAAACTAACATCCCTAAGCAGTACAAGACTGCCTACACCACTCAGCTGTATTAGCGAATGCTGTGAGAGGTAAGAGGGGGGAAGTAACAATAACCAGTCTTGCTGTGCTCCAGGTCCTGGATTAAAAATGCCACCTTATTTAAATTTCCATTAATTCCATGAGGTTGTATATCCCAGTAGGAGAGCTGAAGAAATGGACTCAGTGGAATCCAGTGATTTCCTGAGGACACACGATCAGTAAGTGACCAAGGCTGAACTTGAACAGAGTTGGCTTGGCACTTAAACTCTTCAGAATACATCCTCCCAGGTAGAACCAAGTATCATCAATCCCATCTTCCAGAAGAGGTGACTTGTCCCAGGTCACTGAAACAGCTGCTGATGGAGCTGGGTTTTAAATGCAGGTCTGTCTGTCATGTGGTCTCCGGCATTCATTTGGCACCTTGCAGTCAGAAGAGGGCAAAAACTTGTGGCGCCCATGAAGCGAAGCAATGGGCATCCTGGCTGTTGCTTACAGTCTGGTGAAGAGGGTGGCGTGGGCCACACCTGTGCCACAGAGGCCCTTAGAGAGCTGCATGGGGATCCCAGCCCTGTCTTACAGAGAGAAGAGACTGAGGTCCAGAAAAACTCATTCCAGGCTACTCCCCCACCCCTTTGCCTTGGCTCGGCTGCTCCCACCTGCAAACCCCTCCAAATTCCAGCTCACCATAAGCCCCACCCATCCCCCAAGACCTAGTCTTTCCCGCTCTCCTGCTCCACCTAGGGGCCTGGGAGCTGTAGAGAAAGCGCTGGTAGGTGATCAAGAACTACACCCATCGATGTCCGTTTTAATCATTTTCCACTTCTTGGTTCCCTGGTAGCACTCAGTAAATGTTTGTTGAACAGATGGAAAAAAAACGATGAATAAATCGGAGCGCTAAACGGCCAGATGAGGATGCTCCGGGGCTTGGTGTGCAGAGCCTGGGGGAATCGAGAGCGTCGGCTCCGGCCTTGAGCCCAGCAGCGCCACCTCGTGGTTATTAAGAAGAAATGCACCAGGTTGGCCTCAGATCTTGACGGGAAGGTCAAGTGGCTAAAGGTGTGTGTGTGTGTGTGCGCGTGCGTGTGTGTGTGTGTGTTGGTGTGTGTGTGTGTGTGTGTGTGTGTGTGCGCGCGCGTGTGTTGGGGTGAACAGGGATCACCTGGAGACAGTCTCAAATTATTGGATGCCCAGCCTCACTGGAGGAAAGTAATGCTGATGTAAAGAATTCCCCCCACACCCTTCGGGAATGTGGAAAGATCCTGTCAAAAATCTGAATGGAATTTATACAACCAGGAATTATTATTGTCATTGAAGAAAGGCAAGAGATCCTCTGGACCCGTTTTCATCATCTGATTGTTAAAGAACTGAGGCAAAACTCCTGCACCTGCCATCTGAGTGAACACATTCATAGTGATGGTCACAACGCCCAGGACACTTACCTGGACCACATCCCTCAGAATCAGAGAGGAGGAGAGCCCCCTGGGCAGGCAGAACATAGTCCTGCAACCAGAGGCAAGGATGTCACCCAGCAGAAATAAGCCACCTTCTCAGAACATGGCTCAGGAAGTCACAAGGGAAGCCCAGCCCCGAAGTCAGTCCTTGTTCCACGGCTGCTGCCTCCTCAGCCCCATCTAAATCCAATCATTATTCACAATCCAAGAAGCAAATCCTATGTTTATTTTTATCCTTATTTAATTTTCATAACCAAATAGATGTTTGTGGTCTGTTTTGAGTGATTTAGATTTTAAGATAACCAGAAAATGTAACAGTGGCTCACGTAAATATAGTCACTAAACTTAACACCAGTTTCTTTGACTTGATTCTGATGGGAGTTGCTGGGGTCTGGTAAATTTGCGAGAGACAAGAACAGAAGAGAATAGCAATCATCCCTCATCATTATTGTGCCTATATATTCCTGCTGGGCATTCAGAACTCATTCTTAACCATGGGCGTGGTTTGGATCTGGAATGTTCACCCAAGGCCCCTGTTAAAAATTTGGTCCTTAGCTTGGCATTAGGAGGTAAGGAAAAAAAAAAAAAAAAAAAAAAAAAAAGAGGTAAGGCCAGGGCTAGGGATATAGCTTAGTTGGTAGAGTGCCTGCCTCTCAAGCCAAGCACAGGGCCCTGATTTTGAATCCCTTCCACCTCAAAGAGGTGAGGCCTAGTGGAAGGATTTTAGGTCACTGGGGGTGTGCCTTTGAAAGGAACTATGGGACCCCTTTCTCACTTTCCTTTGCTCCTTGGCTTGTGATATAAATACATTTGTTCTACCACATTCTCACACTGTGTTGTGCTGCCTCATCAGAGGCTGAAAAGCAATGGGGCCAATCAAGCATGGACTGGAATCTTTAAAACCATGAGCCAAAATAAACATTTTCTCTTCATAAGTTGATCATCTCATGTACTTTGTCATAGTCATGGAAAGTTGACTAGAACCCCCATCAATGACCCTCAGGGGCTAGATGATAGTAAAATATTTCTTTACTATTCCTTTTATGTAATCTTTCACTCTTGGCTCAAACCACCATGCATGGGCACCTTGAAACCCCCTCTTCCTTTCCTACTCATTCTCTACCCTTCCAGCTTTGTCTCCCACTACCTCTTACACCCATTTCAGTGGACACTTCTGTTTGCCTTGGATACCCAGGTACTTCAGAGAGGAGCCCCAGGTGGGCAAACCCTTTCATGTAATACCGATTGATAGATATTAGTAAGTGCTTACAATGCTAGAAGACCTGCTTCCCAGAGGTTTCCTCCTTTAACACACACATAAAATGTTGTGTGGATGAGCTCGGGGAGAAGAAAACGGCAACAGTGGTTTTCAGTGCTTACCTCGTATTCCCAGGTCCACAATGTCCCTTGCATGGTAGCACATTTATAAGTGAGGGAAAGATGAATCAGGCTCTTGTGTTTGGTAAATGTTTTGGTTGGTCTAAAATGTGCTTAATTTATGAGGATGATCTCAGGAAGAGAGTGAAACACAGATTCGGTTAGTTGGCTGAGTGAGACAAACCAGGCTTCAAACAGGGCTCGGGCTAAGCACGCTGTGGGGGACAGGGTCACTATTAATAGCCAGAACGTGGGAAGAGTTATTATGAGAATACCCAGGGGTGCTTTCATCTGGGAGTACACAAGCCAATCAAAACATGTAGCCTTTGGGCAGGAGGAACCGGATGAGCTCCATCCAGTGACTTCCACAGATTCCTGTTTGGATGGGATTACTCAGTGGGGAGAACCAAGAGCCGCCCCTCACAGAGTGGGAGAAGCAGGAAGAGACCTTTCAGCCAAACACCAAGTTCCCAACAACAGCTTCAGGCCTCCAACGGATAAAGTAGGGGCTGACTACCAAGCCCAGGAGGTAGTGATCAAAGATTTCCTTTTTACCTGAAATGTTTTATGTTCAAACAAAAAGTGGCAACTCAATAATCTTCCTGAATCTGGGAGTCCAGCCTTCCCTAAGTCACACATTGTGTCTACTACTTTTGTTTCACAAAGTTGTGTCACCTGTGTGATTACAGAATTTGAAATGTTCTAGTTTGCAGTAATTTGTGGGATTTTTTTTTTTCCCTACTAGAATTTAGGAAAGATTTTGTACGCATCAATGTTACTGAGTTCAGATAAAATATAAGAAAAAATGAATAAAGAACCAATTTGTAAATAAAATATACATTTGTATTAGTGCCAGAGAGACAGGGAGACCAAAGATACAAGAGAAAGGAGAAACTGGGACTGGGGCTGGGGCTCAGTGGTGAAGTGAGTGCTTAGCATGAGCAAGGACCTGGGTCAGACCTGCACCACAAAAAAAGAAAAAAGGAAGAAAAGAAGGGGCTGGGGTTGGGACTCAGTGGTAGAGCACTCGCCTAGCATGTGTGAGGCACTGGATTCGATTCTCAGCACCACATATAAATAAGTAAATAAAATAAAGGCCCATCACCAACTAATACAAATATTAAAAATAAATTTGAAGAAGAAAAGGAAAATAAAGAAAGGAAAGAAATAGGGCAGAGGAAGGCTTAATTCCAGTGACACCCCACACTTGCTGGATTACTCATAACCCTTATCCTCCATAGGAGAAGAGCAAACCTGGGTCTGGTGAGGGAAGCTGGACTCCCGTACATACTCCTGGAAGGCAGAGATGGGGTTATCATCAGGCAACCCAAATGCAGCCTTCCCCAGTGACTCTGAGTCACACCACTTACGGAATTTGGCAACTCACATGTGCAGCCAACAGATGGCAACTGCAGAAGTAGTGTGTCTGACAGTTAGATGTGGGTGTATAATTAGTTGGACTCAATACACGATTAAGTAAGTATGTTTTATTAGATGGCATATATTTATCTTCCTTGTTCATCTTGGGAATATTTTAATTTTCATAAAATTTTTTCCAGATTATAAAAAAAATTATATTCAGGATACAAAGATGTTTTCATTTTCGATGCCAATATGTGTCTCAGATTATTTTGAAGCAATCCCAGACATCATATCGCTCGCTATCTGCACTGTGGATTGGATATAAGGATTCATGTGCTGGAAGTTTGGTCCCCATTGTAGTAATAAAAGAGTTGGTGAAGCCATTAAGAAGTGGAGCCTAACAGGGCATGGTGGCGCACTCCTGTAATCCCAGCAGTTTGAGAGGCTGAGGCAGGAGGATCGTGAGCTCAAGTCAATCTCAGCAGTTTAGCAAGGTCCTAAGTAACTCAGCGACACCCCCCCCCCCCCCCAAAAAAAAAGAGAGAGCAAGCGAGAGAAGTGTAGCATAGTGGGAGGTAATTAGGTCATTGGGGGATTACCCTTGGAAGAAATTAATGTAGTCCATGCAGTTAATTCTCATGTCAATGGATTATAATAAAGCAAGGGAGGTGACCCCATGTACTTGACTTTTTTCTGCATGTGGTTGTTTCCCTTTCTGCTTCTCTGCTATGTTGTAACAAAGATAGGGAGACCTGCACCAGAGGCTGAAGAGATGGAACTGCCTAATCTTGGACTTTAGACCTCTTAGACTGTGAGCTAAATACTTTTTTCTATCCTTATAAAACACCCAGTCTCAAGTATTTTGTTATTGTAACAGAAAACAGACTAAGGTAATCTGCTTAAAAAAAATCACTAAATAGCCAGGAGTGCTGGTAAACTGTTGTAATCCAGCTACTTGGGAAGGCATGACAGGAGGATCACAAGTTCAAGGGCAGCTTTGAGAGATACTGTCTCAAAATTTTAAAATAAAGTGAAAAGTTAGGTTGGGGATGTAGCTCAGTGCTTATCAAACATGCCCAGTGGTCTGGGTTCAAATCCTAGTACTGAAAAAAAACAAGAAAAAAATTTTAATTGTGATGTAGTAAAACAAGAAAAATGAGATTAGAATAATTCTAAAACTATTCATTGATCATCATTATCCTGAAATTTGAGAAAAGGAGGGAATCTAGCATTTCTCCTGTTGTGGCTTACCAACCATAATTCAAAGTAAATAATTGAGGAAGAAGATTTTTTCACTGTACAAAAATTTCAGTCAATAAATGCAGAAGGAACAATTGAATTATTAAACTGTCATTTCACAATGTTAATGAAATAAGGCTTTAGGCAACAAATATCAGTACTTGTTAATCAGGTGAAAGGTTAATAAGAAAGTTCATAATGGAGGGATCAACCTGAATTTACCCAATCCCATGATCAGCCTGTGCATCACAGAGTGTGGGACAGTCTGACATAATGTGCCAGATGATGTGCTAAAATGTGAACTCACAGCACCATGTATAAAGTATTCTCATTGAAAGATATGAACTGAATGTAACCAGTTTAAAGGAAATAAGTAGAATAAAGGAAAATATTAGATGACATACTGAGGATGTGATCAATCAAATTCAGAATGTGGGAAATTCATTGGGAAAGAAGATGTGATTTCTTTTCTTTTTTTTTCCCCAGTAGGAATTGAACACAGAGGTGCTTTAACACTGAGCTGCATCCCCACTTCTTCTTATTTTTCATTTTAAGACAGAGTTTCACTAAGTTGCCAAGGCTGGCTTTGAACTTGTGATGCTCCTGCCTCAGCTTCCTGAATCACTGAGATTACAGCTGTGCACCACCACTCCTGGCTGTTTAGTGATTTAAAATATTTTTTTTTAGTTGTCGATGGATACAATTTATTTATTTATTTGTTTGTTTGTTTGTTTATTTATATGTGGTCCTGAGGATCAAACTCTGTTACTCACATGTGCAAGGCAAGTGCTCTACCACTGAGCTACAGCCTCAGCCCCCTGTTTAGTGATTTTTTTTTAACAGAGTATCTTAGTCTGTTTTCTGTTGCTATAACAAAATACTTGAGTTTGGGTTCTTTATAAGGAAGAGAAAATTATTTAGCTCACATGTGATTTCCTTAACAAATAAATTGCATGAAAATAAGAGTAGAAAGAATTTTGTAGATTAAAGAGAATTACAAGGGGCTGGGGTCGTAGGTCAGTAGTGGAGTGCTTGTTTAGCATGTGTGAAGCACTGGGTTTGAGTCTCAGAACCACATATAAATAATTAAGGTCCATTGATAACTAAAAAACTATTTTTAAAAAAGAGACAAGATATATTAACACACATTTTGATCCTGATTTAGACAAAATAATTTTTAAAAAGACATTTTGAGACAACCATGAAATTTGAACGTGGACTAGGCATGAGATTATATTAAGGAATTATTGTTAATATTAATTGTGGTGATACTTTGGGGCTGAAGATTCTTAAAAACAGAACAAAACAAAAAAAAGTCCTTATTGACACAGAGTCAGTCTGAAGAGGTTCCCACTGGCTAAATCTGGGACAATTTTAATATCAAAATGAATAATGCCAGTAAAAAATTATAACCCATTGAAAAAATGTAAACTTATAAATCCAGATCAGAAATGATGCTGATGCTGGTCCAGTTGAGATCCGAAATGAGTTCTTCCCTGAATGAACACCCGAGAAACAAGGTGGCAGCATAGCAAGCAAGGTTTATTTGACAGTGATAGAGACAGACTTCTCCAAGAGAAGGGGGCATCGGAGCCAAAGGCCCAAGGGAGAAATGGAACTGCTCCAATCATTGTCTTCTCATTCTTCTCCCTATACATGACTGGGAGCACAAGCATGGAGGTTAACCATAAGCAACTCATTGGTCTCTCTTTCATAACCAGCCACCACCCCACTGCCCCCCATCATTGATTACCTACGCTGACTGCCTGACCTTTGCCCCTGCCTCAATAATGTGAGCAATGGGTGTATATTGTGGAAAAAACACACCTGATGCATGGAGAGGGAATGATGAAATTAGAAAATTACTATTTAGCAACCGTTGTAGTAATGATGAATTCAGGCACAAACCATCAAAGGATGCTGAAACGAGTGGGAGAAAGTTTGAGGAGCCTTGGAATATTTACATAGCTTCAAAATATTTTTGTTGTTATTGTTTTTTTATTAATTATTATTATTATATTGCAGTGCTGGGGATCTAACCAGGGCTTCATGAGTGCTAAGCAAGCACTCTACCCCTGAGCCATAGTCCCAGACCTCAAAGTATTTATTAACAAAGGAAAAATGGTAACAGAGTGGAGAAATTTGACAGATAACTACATTAACCAAGTGGTCAAAGCTAATGTTACCATTAATCGGACAATTTAATTTCAGGTGCATCTAAAATGAAGTATGGAAAAGAAAACACCTTTCTGGTAGATTTTTTGAAAAATACATAACCTAAAACTATTGGTGAGAGAATATGAGAAAAACCTGAATTTATGGATGGTCTACAAAGCAATTTGCTTGTAGTCACTGTAAATCTTATTAAAAACAAAGACGGAGGAACTGTTCAAAATGAAGGAAGACCAAAGAGCCATGACAATAAAATGTACCTGTGATACTGAATTTTGTCTTCTTTGCTTTCCTATTGAATTCTTCATTTCAGTTACTTTATTTTTCAACTCCAGAATTTTTATTTCTTTCAAAGTAATTTTTGTCTCTTAGCCAGCAGCAGTGGTGCATGCATGTAATCTCTCTGACTTGGGAGGCTGAGGCAAAAGGATTGCAAGTTTAAGGCCTCAGCAATTTAGAAGACCCTATCTCAAAATAAAAAATTAAATAAATAAAAGTGGCTAGAGATGTAGCTCAGTAGCTCAGTGGTAAAGCACCTCTGGGTTCAATCTCCAGTAGTGCAAAAAATAAAAATAAAATAATAAAATACTTTTGACCGCTATTGCCATTCTCTATTTGGTGAGACATCTTCTTCATCATTTCTTCCACTTCTTTAGATATGGTTTCCTTTAGTTCTTTGAACTATTTGAAGTGATTTAAATTCCTGTCTACTAAGGCCAGCATCTGGGTTCTCTAGATGATTTCTATCGATTGCTTTCTTCCTCCCATGTATGCACCATTATTTCCTTATGTCTTATAATTTTTGATGTCTCATAATTTTTGGCTGAAATTTGGAGTTTTAAAATAATATATTATGGCCTCTCTGGAAATCAGACTCTTGTCCCTCCCCAGGGCTTTTTGTGGTTGCTCTTTGTTCTTGTTTATTTAGTAGTTTTTCTGAACTAATTCTGTAAGGTCTATATTCTGTTGAGTGTAACTATTCAAGTCTCTGTTTTTTAGCTTAGTGGTCAGCTACTGAATGGACAGATTTCTTGCATGCCTGGAACTGATAATCCTCCAGGCTTTGTTGAGGGGCTCGGTATGCATGTTGGGACTTTGGGACTTAACTTGAAGACTCAACATGACAGTTTATAATTCTACCTGAACATTCATTCACTTTCTTCTTGCATGGAGCTTCAAGATCTTTCTGAGGTGAGAAGTAGGGGCTTCTGTGGGCATGTGCACTGTCCTGTGCATGTGTGTGGCCTTCTAAAAGAGGTCAAAGCTTTTCAAAGTTCCCCTCAGACATCTCATTGTCCAACTTCTCCTTTTAACTTTTTCGGTTACACTTCATTTTCTTTAATCATGATCCACCACCTTCAGACAGTTCCAAAGTGAACAATCATTCCAAGCTATTTTGGCAAATGCCCCAGGGAAAGGACTTTTCCCAGTAGGTGAGTTCCTAGTCTTTCAAAGAAAAGCAGCCTTGTAAGTGAGATATTCCCACACCATACAGGTAAAATAATGACAATTCTCTGAGAAGAAGGCTTTGCAGAAGTTTCAATCCCTTTCTGCCTTTTCCAGTGACTGCCACGCTGCTGACTTTCACTGTCACTCCAGTTTATTGGCAGCTGGAGAGGAGGGAATTGGAATAAGATAAGTTAAAATGCCACAAATTTTACAGTACTTATATAGATTCTACCATTTTTCCTGAATAAACAGTCTATGTTGGTTGCTGTAAGTATTTGATTGTCTTCAAAGGCTCAGGAAAGCCAGGCACTGTGGCGCACACCTATAATCCCAACAGGCTCAGCAGGCTGAGGTAGGAGGATTGCAAGTTCAAAGCCAGCCTCAGCAAAAGCAAGGTGCTAAGCCACTCAGTGAGACTCTGTCTCTAAATAAATTACAAAATAGGGCTGGGGATGTGGCTCAGTGATTGTGAGCCCTTGAGTTCAAACTCTGCTACCCCACTGCTCACCCCCAAAAAAAAGAAAAAAAAAGGCTCAGGAAAAAGTGTATTCTGACAGTTTTGGCAACCTTCTTGTTGCTTTTATAGAGGAGAAAATTTTTGGAGATTCTTATCTCTCCATTTTCATTGGCATCACCTAAGATTCTGAATCTAACCCTAAGGACACATTAGACAAACCAGTACTGAGGGAATTCGACAAACCAATCAGTCTCCAATTTTCAATAGTGTCAAGGTTGTGAAAGTCAAGAAATAACTGAGGAACTGCTTTAGACAAAAGAAACCAAAGATTCAGGACAATTGAATGCAATGCGTGATTCTAACTTGAGCCTTTTGGATTCAGACATTATTGAGACAATCAGTCAAACTTGAATGGAGTCTAGGATCAGATGGTAATGATGTATCATTGTCATTTTCCTGATTTTTGATAGTTTTATTGGGGTTATTTAGGAAAATATTTTTGTAGAAAACAAACAGTATCAGGGTAATGTAGCATCAGGTAAGCAACTTATTTTCATTTGGTCTTTTAAGGTACTTCTAGATTTTCTGTCAGTTTTCTCTATCCTTTGTAAAGTTTTAAAAGCATTGATTAATAAAAAAAGGACATTCAGCTCTTAGATTCTAAATGCCATTTCTCATCAAAAGGAATGGGCAGTCCTTTGAATCAATAAATGGGACAGATTCAAACTAAAAAGCTTTTTCTCAGCAAAAGAAATAATCAATAATGTGAAAAGAGAGCCTACAGAGTGGGAAAAAAAACATTTTCCACACACACTTCAGACAGAGCACTGATCTCCAAAATTTATAAAGAACTTACAAAACTTTACACCAAAAATACAAAGAACCCAATCAATAAATGGGCTAAGGAACTGGGCAGATACTTCACAGAAGAAGATATACAGGTGATCAACAAATATATGAAAAAGTGCTCATTATCTCTAGTAATTAGAGAAATGCAAATTAAAACCACCCTAAGATTTCATCTAACTCCAATTAGAATGGCTATTATCAGGAACACAAGCAATAGTAAGTGCTGGTGTGGATGTGGGGGAAAAGGCACGCTCATACATTGCTGGTGGAGTGGCAGATTGGTGCAGTCTCTCTAGAAAGCTGTATGGAGATTCCTCCAAAATCTTGGAATGGAATGACCATTTGACCCAGCTATCCCACTCCTCAGTTTATAACCAAAGGTCTTAAAATCAGCAAAGTATAGGGATGCAGCCACATCTATGTTCATAGCTGCTCAATTCATTATAGCTAGACTGTGGAACCAACCTAGATGCCCTTCAACCGATGAATGGATAAGAAACTCTGGTATATATACACAATGGACTATTACTCAGCCATAAAGAAGAATAAAATTATGGCATTTGCTGGTAAATGGGTGGAGTTGGAGAATATCATGCTAAGTGAAATAAGCCAAACCCAAAAAACCAAAGCCTGAATGTTTTCTCTGATCAGTGGATGCTGATACACAACGAGAGAAGTGGTCATGGGGGTGGGGGACAAGAAAAGAATGGAGGAAGTATGGATGGTGTAGAGGAAAATGGGATGGGAGGAGGTGGGGGAAGGAAAGATAGTAGACTGAGACAGACAGTATTACCCTATGTATATGTAAGATTATATGAATTGTGTGAATATACATTGTGAAAAAAAGATATATTCCCTGCTGTATAATTATATCAAAATTGGTTCTACTGTCATGTATAATTAAAAAGAACCAATAAATAAATTTAAAAAAAAGTAATGGGTAGTCCTTAAAGAAATGGCAGTTCTATGGCTGCAGATGAGAAAATGCAAGGTGAGCCTGAAACATCTGTCTGTACCTGAAAGGAAGGAAATACTCAAAGACTAATGGGACACAAGAGAAGGACCTGGGAAGAACAGGCACAATTAATTCATGGCAAAAGAAATCAGAGTGGAGGTTCCCCACTGAGTGTGGGATTGACTAACAAAGGACAATACAGACATTTCTGGTATAATAGTAATGTTCTATGTCTTATTTGGATATCAATTACCAATTTTAAAAATTTCCCTTGTATAGTTTAGTGCACTTTATTGTATACAACATTTATCTCATTAAAATAAGTAAACAGATACAGTTTTAAAAGGCTTGACTTTGGCCAAATTTGGGATAATTTGAGCATTAAAAAAAGGATTATAATGGATTAGGGAATGTTTAATTAAAATGTAATACATAAATCTTTGTAATTTTTTTTAAAATGGAAGAAGAATGTTTATCTATTCTTTATAGAAGAATGCTACCTAAGGTAAAAGGAAAGATAGAACTAGAAAGTCACTAAAAATCACTCTTTTGCAAACACTGATGTAATAATTGACTCAATTAAGAATCATTAGTGGGTGTTATAAACAGAAAGTCATTGCCCAACACTAAATTATTCATGACAGATGACCTCTTCATTACAAAGGAAAAAAGTTTTCCTTAACTAAGACGTAACTTAGCATCACACATAATGAGTCAAAATGACAGCATGTTCCTTTCTGTGTGCCGGAATGACAATGACAAGTATATGGCATCATTGATTAGAGTTTGATTCTTTTTATTGCTGTACAACACATCTGCACAAACCTAGCACCTTAAGACAATACCCATCGATCAGCTCAGAGTTCTCAGGCCAGAAGTCTGGCCCAAAATACCTGGGTGCTCTGCTCAGGGGAGCACAAGGCTTAAATCAAAGTGTGGATCAGGCTGTGTTCGCATCTGGAAGTTCTGTGAGAAATCTTCTTTGACACTTGTTCTTATTGACAAAATCCAACAGGTCCGAGGTCAGCCTGTTTCTTTGCTGGCTTTCAGCTCCTAGAGGCTGTCTGCATTCTTGGTTATTCGGAGTCTTCTGTCTTCAAGGCAGCAACGACACATGAATCCTGCTTGGGATTCAGTGCTCTGGCTTCTCCCATCGCTGACCTCTAGACCTCTAAGATTTAAAGGTCACTTGAATACTCTCCCCAAGTTAATGCCAATTGATTTGGACCTTAAGTACATCTGTAAAATCCCCCTTTTCACCTGAGGTAACATAACCAGAGAAATGACAGCTCATCATATCTACAGATTCTTCCCACTTTCAAGGGAAGGAGATTACACAGGATCAAAGGTCCCTTTAGGATCATCTTCGAATTCTAAGTCACTGATGGGGTGGTATTCTTGCCAAAAGTGTTTAACTTGAATCTAATCCCAAGGATACAATTAGACAAATCCAGATTGTTTAACGTTCTACAAAACAACTGGTATAATCTCCTCAAAATATAATGTCATGAAAAAAAATTTAAAAAGATAGGTGACTCTTCTAGATTTAAGGCTTAAGAGATTTGACAACCAAATGCAGTGCATGACCCTTCATTGCATCAATTTGTATTATAACTTTATTTTACTTATGTGGTGGTGAACCCAGTATCTCGAATTTGCTAAGCAAGCTCTACCACTGAGCCACAACCTAGCTGCATCCGTGAATTTAAAAAATCCTATGAGTTACCTGAATGTGTCCCAAATATTTGCTAATATTATTATAACAATATTTAAATATGGGAATGGTGTCACAGTCATCTAGGAGAATGTCTTTGTTCCCAGGAAATAAATGCAGGAATTTTTAGGGGTTAAGGTCATCATGTCTGCAACTTACTTGCAAATGTTTCAACAAAAAACTCCATATGGAGATAGAGAATAAAAGTGGCTATGGAGCTGGGGTTGTGGCTCAGTGTTAGAGTGCTTGCCTAGCACGTGTGAGACACTGGGTTTGATTCTCAGCACCAAATTAAAAAATAAAGATATTGCGTCCATCTACAACTGATTTTTTTTTTTAAAGTGGCTAAGTGGTGAACCAAGAAGAGTACATATTTGTTCATTGTATTCTTCTTGGTCAGTCTTTCTGTGGGGTTGAACATGAACATTAGAGGGAAAGAAGAATGTAATGTTACAACATCTTAGTGGTAAGATTGTTTTCCCTCTGTATTAGTCAGTTTTGCATTGCTGTGAACAAAATATCTGACAAGAACAACTTAGAGGAGCACAAGTTCATTTTGGCTCACAGTTTCAGAGGTTGAGTCCATGGTGAGGCAACGCCATTGCTCTGGGCCCAAGGTGAGGCAGTCCATCAGTGGGAGGACATGTTGGAGGAAAGATGTTTACCTCATGGTTGCAGGGCAACAGCGAGGGAGAGAGGAGAAGGGACCACAGGGAAGATGGTCCCTTCCAGACTACCCTCCTCCCAGTGACCCTGCAGCCATGCCCACCTGCCTACAGTTACCACCTAGTTAGTCCATTCAAACTAGGACTGACTGATTTGGTTACAATGCTCAAAATCCAATCATTTTACCTCTGGATATTTCTGCATTAACATGAAAGATTTTGGGGGGACACCTCGCATTCAAACCATAACACCCTCTCTCTAAAAGATTTATTTAGAATTAGCTCTTTTGGGTGGGGGGTGGTATATCTCAGTGGTAGAGCACACACTTAATGAACACACTTGGGTTCATTTCCCAGCAAAACACACACACACACACACACACACACACACACACACACAGCTCTTACTCTAGTGAGGCACTAGTGACAGAATGTAGCAGGCAGGCTGAGCAATTTCAAACAATGCCCAAATATCTTGTGGGAATCTTTTCTGCCACATACACATTTGAGTCAAAATCTATTTTCCGTTTAGGAAGGTCAAATGATTGCTTATTTCTACAATTTATCTGTGAAGAAACATGCTACTTTCTCTCCCTCATTCTCAAAACAGGATCTGATTGTAAATTCTGAAAACCATATACTCTCACCAAAATGTTTCTTTGTCAGACCTCCATCTTTGCAATGACTAAAAAAGCGGATCAGGTTCATGTACTCATACGTAGAGACCAGTCTAAGCCACACCCATTAGGGATCCTTGATGAACACACTGCAGATATAAGACACCTATCAAGAGCTTTTAATTCAGTAATCTCAGGCCTGGAAATTTACCCTAATAAAACTATGAAAAATATTTTATAAAAACACATCCAGTGGTATCATTTTTGTAGAGACAAATGGTCCAAGTGTACATTTATAGGCTAGTATTTATATTCTATTGTTAGTATACAGGCTTTCTAAATAAATTGGAATAAAATGTGAAACTCAGTTGTCAAAAATGTTAAGGATATGTATGTGCATATTAAAACATCATGTCACAAAGATTTAAATATATTCTTTAAAAAAATTTATTTATTTTGATTTATTGTACACAAATGGGGTATAGCTATTGTTTCTCTGGTTGTACACGAAGTAGAGTCACACCATTTCTGTAATCATACATGTACACAGGGCAATGATGTCCATTTCACTCTGTTATTATTCTTACCCCCACCCTGATCCCACTCCTCTTTTTCCCCCTATGCAATCCATCCTTCCTCCATTCTTGCCTCTCTCCCACTCTGCATTATGTATCATCATCCACTTATCAGAGAGATCATTCAGCCTTTGGTTTTGTGGGATTGGCTAATCTCACTTAGCATGACCTTCTCCAATTTCATCCATTTACCTGAAAATGCTATAATTTTATTCTTCTTTATGGCTGAGTAATATTCCATCGTGTGTGTGTGTGTGTGTATGTGTGTGTGTGTGTGTGTGTGTGTGTATATATATCACAGTTTCTTTATCTATTCATCTATTGAAGGGCATCTAGATCTAGGTTAGTTCCACAATCTAGCTATTGTGAATTGACCAGCTATGAACGTGGATGTGGCTGCATCACTGTAGTATGCTGATTTTAAGTCCTTTGGGTATAGGCCAAGGAGTGGGATAGCTGGGTCA
>JAJEJO010000686.1:617203-677217 GCA_020662805.1 Glaucomys volans | reverse complement strand
AAAAAAATGTGGAAAAATACTGTCATGTATAACTAAATAAAAAAGCTAGAAATAAAAAAGTAAAAAAAAAAAACCCTGAAGATTGACAATCTTTAAAAAAATGGAAATTTAATTCTCTTGTACTTGAAAGTCTGAGCTGGTAGGTGCCTCTGCTCGACTGAGTCATTACAGACTCAACATCCTGCTAAACCTCGTCTTCTACTTGATGGGACAACACGGCTGCCGCACTCCTGCAGGCACGTCCGTATTCCAGCTAGAAGGAGAGAGAAGAAGGAGAAGGAGCAAGAGGAGGAGGAGGAGGAGGGGGAGGAAGAGGAGAAGGAGGGGAAGGAGAAGGAGGAGGAGGAGGGAGTATGAGAAGAAAAGTAAGAATATATGCCTTCTCTTTAAGGACATGAACTAGGAGTTATACATGTCAGTTTGGTTCACATTCCAATGTCTAAAACACAGTCACCAGAGTGTGCCAATCTGCAAGGAAGGCTGGGGAGAAGGAATGCAGCATTTAACTAAGCAACTATGTACCTAGGTAAAAATTATTTTATTGTGTAAGAAAGGGATAGAAGAAATTGGGGAGTAGTTAGCACTTCCACACTTGCAATAAATTTCTTGTTCTGCTTTGGCTGAAGAGGACTGATTCTTTGCCTGTGACAGAATGCAGGAAACAGGAAAAGGAGACACTAACTTCCACTGACCACCCTCCATCACAGGCCCTTTATACAGCTGTCTCTTTACCGGTGATTCAGTGCCGTAGTTTTGGGCAGGTGAGAAAACTGGGGCTGAGAGAGACAAAGTGATTCACTCACAAACCAAAAGCGACAGAGCTGGAATGGACACCCAGATCTTCCCTAGCACCACACTCCAGCCGCTCCCCCTCGTTTGCCCGAGGCAGGTCCTCACCCCCTGAGCCTCTTGTCCCACCAGGGCTGGGAACACCCAGGCCACAGTGCTTCCTGCTCCTCATTTTCCCTGGGTGTTAGGCCTATCTGCGGTTGGCATCTGCTTCCTTTAGCAATGACAATACCGTGCTCAGTGACACACCTTTGTGCTTAGACAGCCGGCTGTGGCTGTGGCTACACCCTGATCTCATGATTAGAACCTGGGGTTGGGACACACCCCGTCCTCCCTCGGCCATCCACACGCTCATAAATAAGACAGCCTGGTGCTTCCTACGAGATGCTCCCAGCGCAGTTAAGACTTGACAATGAATATAAATGTGAAGGCCTTAAATCCTGAGGCAGAGGTGGGGTGGACTTAGGGAGGGACACGCGGGATGTGGAGCCAGGAAGGCCTTTGGGGACAAGAAGGTGTTTGGTCCGTGAACCCCCTGAAACTGCAGTTGTCAGTGTGTCTGTGGGTTCCTCCCAGGGAGATGCGCTGGGATCTTTATCAGACTCTCCCGCCGACTACCAGCTCCTGAGATAGAGGCTGGAACACTGAGGAGGCCGGGCATGGTCAGGGGGTGGGGAGGAGGGGAGCAGGGGAGGAGCTGGCAGGAGAGCCTGGAGATGCAGGGGGGATAAGGGCCATTGCTCAGAGGACCGCCCGCCTGCCCAGGAGCACGGACTTCAGCCTTAAGGGACGTGGGCGGTGATTGCCTTGTTGGTATCACCGCTTCCCGCATGGCCTGTGTCACGTAACCCTCAGAGTTCTGGACTGTCTCACGATGTCCTTCAGGCACTGTGAGTACACACTGAACTCCCTTCCTGCAGATATCCCCTCCTGAAGGCCTCTCAGGGGATCTTCCGGGTCTCAAAGCATGAGTAGGAGTTTGCCCAGCAGCTGGGACAGTGTCATTGAGCTGAAGTTTCAGAAATTCCCGGGACTGTCTTAAACCCAGGGTTATGCTGGCGAACACCTAACAGCAGCTCTTAGGGAGGGATCCTGGATTGGCAGCATTTGCCAATTTCCGGGGTGTCAATCCTGCCCCCGTGGTCCATCTCCAGCTCCCAATACAATGTCACTGAGTATGCACAAGTGGCTCTCATAAGCCAGGCAAGTAAGTTCCCACACACCACTCCCTACACCCCCAGCACCCCCAGTTATTAGAAGACTGCAGAGTGTCTCATGGGGACTAAGCCTGGGGACTAAGCCTGGAGACACAGCTGGGCCCGACCATTGGCCTGGAAACAGGAACAGGAGCGCCTCTCAGCCCTGGGCCAGCCTCCCTGTCCCTCTTCATTCACATTCCTCTCTTTTCATTTTTTCCTGTTGACATACGTTGGCTTTCTCTGCTCCCCAGTTCAAGGAGCAAAAAGGCATTATTGTCAAGAGTTTCCAGGTTTTCATGTTCCTCTTGACAAGAAAGAAGACACACTAAAGCCTCACCTTTCCTTGTCCCAGTTTCAAATTCCCTGGAGAAAAAGCCCGGGGCTTAGCTTGGGCCAAGAGCGCCATCAGCTGTGACTAGGGCCCAGGAAGTTGTTATGCCAATATGGTGACCAAGCCCTCTGATGCTGTAACCACGGGTTGGGGCAAGGGTGGGCAAAGAGAGGTGTGAGAGGAAAAGGAAGCAAGGACTGAGTGCCCAACTTGTTAACTATCTTGACTAGCAGAAAGTGAGGGAAATAAACCATATAATATTTAATCCCATCTCCTCTGATATTTTGAACTATCCATTTAGGCAGTCACTAATTCATTCACCTATTAATCCATTCAACCATGCATTCAGCATTAGTTTGACACTTATTGAATATATATTCTATGTTAGAAAGTATTTGGGTCTAAAAATGAAGGGAAAGATGAACAAGATTTAGTCACTGTCCTCAAAGAGTTTGTGATTTGGGAATGAAGCAAACCAACAAAGTGGATAAAGCTTCCCAGGAAGTGTGCAGAAAGTTCCAGTCCCCAAAGGACTCCAACAAGCCAGGGAAGCTCCAAGATGGCCCCCGTGATCCTCACTCTGGCCACTCACACTCCTGCCTAATCTCCCACACTGTACCTGGGTTGGTCATTGTGGCCAGTAGAATAAGATAAAGTGATGATATGAAACTTCTGCAAGGCTGTAAAGGACTGTGGCTTCCCCCTGGGTATGCTCTCTGTCACTCTGTTGGATTCTTCACACTGGAGGAGCCAACTGGATGCCATGAGCAGACCTAATGGAAAGGCCCACATGGCGAGAACTGCAGCCTTCTGCCAACAGAGAGGGAGCTTGGAAACAGTTCACCCAGCCCCAGTCAAGCCTTCAGATGAGACTGCAGCCTCATGAGTGAGTCTGGTCCAGAACCGATCAGCTCAGCCACTCTCGACTCCCAACCCTCACAAACAGTAGTGAGTGATAATAAACATATGTTGTTTAAGCAGCAAATTTGGGGGTAATATACTACACAGCAATAACTGCTAATGCACGAGGCAACATTCATGGTGGATCTTACCAATGAATTCGCCAAATTGAAACAAGAAAAACATGAGGACATTACAGAAACACCCCCTACAAAGCTGAGGCCAGGAAAGGCAGGACATGACTGTGTGGCCAGAACATGTGCTGCATTGGAGGACACAGCAGCTAGGACTTTAAAAATGGGTCCGGCCAGGAGAAGCTCTGTGAGTTCATTGTCATTTTAATCAGTTGCTTCAAATATTTTTTAGTACTAGGAAAGCTTGTTCAAAAAACCAAACTAAGGATTGTACTTAGCATCACAAGGTCCTGGTTTCCATTCTCCAGCACCAAAATAAATAAGTAAATAAAAAAATAAATAAAAGGCCACACTGTAAAGACAAAATGGGGCTCCTGTGGTTGGTGTCAGGTGAGGTGGGTGGAGCATAAGAGGGTTTTTCCCACTCCTTCCCCGTCCCAACTTGCTTCTACACACACAGGCTGTCCTTGAAAGGGTACACAGCACACTGTGTAGAATGCTGGCGTCCAGGTAGGGGACCTGGTGGTTGAATGGGTTGGGAGGGAGAATCAGCTTTTACTGTATTTTCTTTTGAATTTTTTGAATTTGAAATCATGTGCACTATTACTAATTCAGAGAAGTAAGCAATACTAATAAAACAAGAATGGCAATAACAACAGCTCTTCTGGGGGGAAAAACCCAGAAAGGTGTTTAAGGAGGGGGTTAAAGAGTCAGATCACATGCAGGAAGTTTCCTCTGGCTCCTGGGTGCAGAACTGCTAATAAACCAGCTGTGGAAGAGAACACCAATCCAAGACCACTTGGAAGATGCTGGTATAGGAACTGGAGCCCAGAGTAGAGCGTGAGGCCCAGGAACATACCTGAGGTGGAATGACCAAGACCCTTTAAACCACTGCTGTCCATTTGACAGATACTAAGCACAAGTGTGTGTACCAGGAATAGAGGGAAGCAGGAGTGCACCCAGAGGGGCAGTTGACCAGGTTCTGCCATTTGCAAGCTCTGTGACCTTGGGGAGGCTACTACTTCTCTGAGCCTCAGTTTTCTCACCTGTGAAATGGGACTGCTAATATTAACTCCCATTTTTCATTTTCGCTTTTCACTTTTTACTATAAAATGCTCAAACATGCAAAAAAGTGGAGAATAGTATAAAGAACACCCATATTCCACCATCTAGGCTTAGCAACTTTCAACATTTTGCCATATTGCTTCATCTAGTTGTCATTGTCATTAAAATGTTTAAAGCATAGACATTGAGTCTCACCACTGCATGATTCGGCATGCAGAATCAAAGAAATGACATGTTTCCTCCAGTAGCCACAATACTATTATCATACTTAACAAAAATAACAAAAATTGTTACATAACCTAATCCCTAATCCATGTTCGCATTTGCCTAAAGGTACCCTGAATGTCTTTTACTGATTGCTTTTTTTCAGATCAGGTTCTAGTCAAGGCCAAAACATGACTCTCAGAGTCTCTTTGCTGCATTTATTAAAAGAAACAATTTAAAGATTATCAGCAGCATTTGGATGATTTTCCAGTACACCGGACGACCTGTCAGCGGTGGCTATCTTAGGCCTTAGGGCGAGAGCTTACTCCAAGGGAACCGGGACTCGCAGACCTGCAGACATACCACAGACAGTGGTATGAGAAGGACTGAGGTGCAGGAGGCCCACAAGGTTGGGGGTGGTGACCCCAGGAATGGGTTGCTGGCCACAGGGGAGCTGCTGGCCTGAGGCTTCTGGCTAAGTCGTGATTCTCCAGTAGAAGGTGATTTTCTCAAGTAGGGCCTGCTGGAGAGCTCTGTCTCCAGGCCAAGGGCTCAGTTCCACCTGGCTGACAGTGTGGGCTGAATGAGGAGCCTCCTGGTTGCTTCTTTGGAGGGGGTCCCTGGCTGCTGAGTAACCTCAGCCTTGTGGTGAAGGTGGCTGTCTGGGTCCTGGGGGAAGGCTCCTGAGTGTAGAGGACAGCCAGCCCCAGCTGAGGCCAGGTCCTTGGCTACAGAGCCTGCGCCTGGGGAATGGCCAACCCTAGTCCCTGCCTCCCACCCCAACTGTGTGGAGAGTTGGCTGCCCAGATCTGCTGTCGCCCTTCTCTTCCCAGCCCCATGGATCTGTGCAGGATTGAGGAGAATGAGGACCACAGAGTCCCTGTCCTCTGCCATTGTGTTGTTCCCCTGCTCCATACCACATCCAATTTGATACTTCTATTCCCATTTTGCCCCTTATCCCAGGGTACCACTTCCCCCTGGGAAACTAGAACGGACAGAACACCTAGAGACCAAAGCTGTCCCCACTCTCCATAGTGATTGGTCAGAGGTGAACACATGACCCTCTATGGGCCAATCAGAGCCCATAGGGAAATCTTCAGAACTTGGGCTGAAACTAGGAAGAAAGAAGCATTCTTCACACTTAAGAACCAGCTGGAGCTGGTGTCAACCTTTAGGGAACTATTAACACAGTGCAAGAAAAGCAGAGTCTGGAGATGGAGAAAGGGGGACTTCCGACACTTCGTTTAAACATTGTGCTTCATGCACTGTTGTTTTGTTTTTGTTTTTTAAACTTATGCCAGCATGAGTTACCCAGAAAGCACAGCCTGAAGTCAAGTCCTGTTTGCTGCTCCTTTAGGGACTGCGCCCCTAGAGAGCAGGGACCAGGGGCAAGGCAAGCGGGGTGAGAAGCAGCCACATCTATGGGCGGATGCTCGGTCTTTCGGGACCACCCCCTCAAAAGCAAAGTGCCGTGCACCTTGGGACAGTCCTCAAGGGAGACGAGGGTAAGAACGAGTCTACCTCTCCCATCTCCCACTGGTCAAAGGTCTGCTTAGTGAGTCATGAAGTCCCTCTCCGCCCCGCCTCTGCAGGTTGCAGGCTTATTCCTTTGGGAGCCTCGGGAAACAACTGGAATTTAGTCTTTGGGAGAAGGCTGGCATTAAAGGAGTCACTGCAAGGTGAGGGTTTTCAAAAGTCATGCAGGGTGGTCGGGAAGGCCTGGAGAGGAGTCCAAATGCAGACCACAAGGAAGAGTGCAGTCAGTCAAGCCAAGGAGGTGCGGTAAGAAAGGGCCACCCCGAGGAGGAAACAGCGGGAAGCCCTGCGGCCACAAAGAGCCCAGTGTGCTCTCTCCACCACGCATTTAGAGTGAGGCAGATCCGAAAGCATTTATGGAGCACCAAGTGTACACGGGGACGTGGCCCCCTATTGTTCGGGTCGCCCCGCCCCTTCACCCTTTTTCTGGGAACTGTGCCTTCTTCCTTCCTCCCCCCGGAGCCCTCCCCCAACACACCGTTACCATGGGAACAACCTCGCTTCTACCGTAGGACCGCGCCCCTCTGACCACCGTTGATTGGACTAGAGGTGAACACCTCACCAGGCTGGACCAATCAGAGTCTCGGCCCCTAGAGACTGGGGAGGCTGGGACCGAGAGCGATTGCGGCTCCGGGGTGCAGGGCCGGACAAGTTGCACGTCGACTCGGGAGATGCTGGCAGGCAGGTTTCCAGCCGCATGGACTAGGAAGCGTGAAAGACTCTTTTGCAGAGGTGTTAATGAGGCAGACGCAAGATGTGAGGCACTGAGAGAGCTTGGTTCCTGGGCGTCCTAGACGTGGCTGCACCCCTGCCCTGGGGCTCTTTGAAACAAAGCCCTCTTTTTGCTTAAACTGCATCCAGTGGGTTTCTACGTTAGCAACAAGTCCTAACTAATACCTTGCCAAGTGCTCGGGCTTTATAGCTGCACAGTCTCGGCCCTGAAGAAGGTCATAAAGCAGCGGGAGAGACTGACAAATACACTAAACATTAACTCCAGGGGTACGAGGGCTCCAATAAAAGTTAGTTCAAAGCAGGGAGATTGTGCAGAGATAAATTAAGATGAGAGGTATAAAGGGGTTTGGAAAGTAAAGTGTGCTATGTGAGTCTTCTAGGAGAGTCGATTTCATTTCTACTTTAGATTTAATCAGGAACACGGGCACCTTACCTTCAGAATGATGCTATTTTATAGGCATGCTGGCCTGTTATCTGGCAAGGGGTGAATCACCGGCGATTTCATGCTTTTATTTCCTCAACTGTGTTTGATGAATGGATGGATAAATAATTTCCAATTTCCTAAAGAAGTAGGAAGCCTTTGACAGTCTGTCTTGCCGCTGTAGGACAATTTTCTCACTTTTCTGCCCTGCCTGCATCAGCCTCTCCTTGACTCCATGAAGTGAAGAGGCTGCTGACTCACTAAAGTAAAATCTTGCAAGTGAATCACTGATTAAGTTGCTGATTGACGTACCACTGCCATGTTAACCACGCGATGGTGACAGTATGTCTGGAGAAGGTGTGACCGTTTCCACCTAAACGATCTTCGGGATCATCCTGCTCAAGGACGCTTCACATGGTTCAAGTAATTTGTGAAAGGGCAATGACTTCTTATTGCGAAATGCCTTCTCTCCACCCCTGTTACAGACAGACACCCTTTATTCCTGGTGAACCTTTGATGGTGGTGATAAGAGTGCAGGTCTGATATAGGAGCGCCAGGGTTCCCAGGAGCAAGGTGCGCTTCGGTGTCGAGCTGACCTAGGTTCAAATCCCAGTCCTACAGATTAGACACTGTGCTGTCTCCGGTAGAATACATTTATCCCTTGGCATCTTGGGGAGGATTGGTTCCAGGATGTCCTCTTGTCCGCAGAAAACAAAATCTGAAGATGCTCGAGTCCCTTATGTAAATTACCATAGTACTTCCATAGAATCTACACAATCCTCCCACACATTTTATTTTTTTGGTAACAGGGTTTGAACCTAGGGGTGCTCAACCACTGAGCCACACTCCCCAGCCCTTGTTAGATTTTATCTTGAGACAGAGTCTTGCTAAGTTGCTTTGGGTTTCACTGCATTGCTGAGGCTGACCTCGAATTAGTGATCTTCCTGCCTCGGACTCCCCAGTCAAAGGAGTCCCTGCCCCGAATCCCCCTGCATACTTAAAATCGTCTAGATTACTTATAACCCCTAATACTATATAAAGAGTTGTTATATGGTGACTTTTAGGAAATAATAATAAGACCACATGTTCAGTACAGACTCAGTTTTTTCCCAAATATCTTTGACCCACAGTTGGTAGAATCCTCATATGTGGAAGCTGCAGGTAGGACAGCTGATGGAACCAGGCGAAGTAATCTGCTCCTAAGGATGGGAATCTTCCAACAATCAATCACATTTAAAAAGAATGATGAAAGTTTGGTGCAGTGGTGCAGGTCTGCAATCCCAGCAGTTTGGGAGGCTGAGACTGGAGGATCACAAGTTCAAAGTCTGCCTAGGTAACTTAGCGAGAATCTGTCTAAAATAAAATAAAATAAAATAAAATAAAATAAAATAAAATAAAATAAAAAATAAAAAGTTTATGGCTAAGTGCCCCTGGGTCCAATCCCTGATACCAAAAACAAAACAAAAAAAGAGGATGATGGGTGGGAAGCTGAGGCAAGATGATCACAAATTCAAGACCAGCCTCTGCAACTTAGTGAAACCTTGTCTCAAATTAAAAATAAAAAGGCCTGGGGTGTAGCTCAATATTAGAACACCCCTGGGTTCAATCCCCAGTGGAAAATAAATAAATAAATAAATAAATAAATAAAAATAAAGACAACCATGGGTTTCTGGAGAAGGGTGTAGCTACGTGGAGCAAAGTATGTTCAGTAGTGATTGTGCAGCACACACAGACCCTGGGTTCTATCCCCCAAAAAACAAGCTGAATTAGTGGACGTGATCCTCTGCCCATAGCCGCTACACCACTGTAGTGCTGTGTTTTCGTGGAGCCTCGGCTTCCAGCACCAATCTGTGTTTTGCAGAAGGCTCACACATAAATTAAAAGTAAGGGCTATCACAGCGACTGGCCTCGCACAGCACTTTAGATTACAACCTGGATGCTTTCTCCAGCCAGATCGTTTCCAAGATCTGTCGGTGAAACTGGGAAGTTCCGGCACACCCAACCCACCCCGTGGTTCCCAGACGGCGCTGTTTACCTGCTGAAGTGGCGCCACCCTGTGGTAACGTCTTGAACAGCGTTCGATGTGGACTCAGGTTCTGGAAATGAAGGAATTCCAGATTGATTTTTTAATTGGCCAACGTTTTACATTTCAAAGATTGGACATCGAGTGAAGCTTTATTCGTATTTTTTGTTTTTTGTTTGTTTGTTTGTTTGTTTTTGTGGTGCTGGGGATTGAACGCAGGGCCTTGTGCTTGCAAGGCAAGCACTCTACCAACTGAGCTATATCCCCAGCCCCTTTATTCGTATTTTTGAATGTAGTAATATTTTATTGCTCACCTTTAGCACAAAGTATACTTCCAGTGATTTTCTTTCGCAGCTTAACAAACATTTGTGAGTATATGAAAACCCAGCCAGAAACATCATGCCATGTAGGTCTCAGAAGAAGATAGTGGGAAACATTAACTCAGCCACGCTTCTGTTTTCTGAGATAATAATAAAGGACCTCTTGCACTAAGCAAAACTCTGTCTTACTTCATAATGCATTTCTTTCATTAACCCCCCCCCCCAAATTTTTTTCCCTGCCTACAGTAAATCGACTTGTGTTTGCTGAGCCATGGTATTAGCTCATGCAGAAAACAAATTCCAAAGGGTCTCCGGTGTAGCACAGTGGGAGTGTTCAAGCTTAGCACTCAGCATGTTCAAGACCTTGAGTTCAATTCCAGCATGCACTCCCCAGTCCCTTCCAATTAAACACACACACACACACACACACACACACACACACAAATTTGAATTGTTTCTTCTAGCAGATTTCAAACAATAGTAAGGTTGAAGGAGGAAATTGTTTTGGATGAATGTAGGTCACTTTGAATTGTTACACTTTAGCTAAATGCCTCTGTGTATTGTAGGTAGCAACTTAGTCTGCTTTTATAATCTTTGTGGATTGGGCGGTATTGAAGGTCCAGCATTGCATCAACAGAATAAGGTCATTGTGCTGTCTGCAGAGGAGTTCATTTAACAGCAACTGAACTAGCAGTTCCAACAGGAAGCAAATGGGGCACAACCTATCTAAATAAAAAGTCAGGCAGGGGCAGAACGATGCTTAGAAAACAGACATTAAAATCCTTTAAGCAAACACATAAAAGTGAATTGTTACTATGAGGAGAATTTCCTGTTAGTAAATCTAGAAAAGTCTAGGCGAAGTCCCATTTTCAAAACTGCATATTAAAAACATGAAAACTACTGATTCAAGTAACTTTTTATTTTAATTTTAATTTTTTGGTACTAAGGATTGAACCCAGGGGTGCCTAACCACTGAACCATGTTCCCAGCCCTTATTTATATTTTATTTAGAGACAGGGTCTTGCTGAGTTGCTTAGAGCCTTGCTAAGTTGCCCAGACTGGCCTCAAACATGTGATCCACCTGAATCAACTTCCTGAGCCACTGGGATTACAGGCGTGCACCACCACACCCCGCTCAAGGAACTTCTTCAAAGAGTATTCAAGTTCTGATTGTGGAATGTGTCTACTGGTCAGTTAAATGCAAACTTTTTTTTTTTTTTTTTTTTTTTTGGTGGTGGTGCTGGGGTTTGAACCCAGAGCTTTGTGCTTGCAAGGCAGGCACTCTACCAACTGAGCTATATCCCCAGCCCCTAAATGCAATCTTAATTACCTTTTAATTAACTAACTAATTATTTTTACAGAGCTGGGACAGAACCAGGGCCTCTTGTGTGCCAGGCAAGTGCTCCCACACAAGCCCCCTACTTAAAGTTTTTTAAATAGAGAGTTGTGTTTGAGATATGTGTTTTTCAAATAAGCAGCATTATGTAAGTCCATTAAACAACAAGAGAACAGAATTGAATGAAGACTCACAAATGCGATGCCAAGCAAGAATCTGCCTGCCACCTGGAGCCTCACATTAATTCAGGATTCTGAAACTGGGTTTTGTTATTTGAGCTCTAGCAGAATGTAAGGTTCTGTAACCTCAGAGAGTTTGATATCTTTCCTGTCCAAATCCACAAGGACTGTGCTGAGAGCCTCTACCCCAGAAGCACTGTTCAAATTGACCCTGTTGGTTACAAGTCTGGCCTGACTTTGTCTCCAACCTTCTCCCTGTCCTCTGCAGGCACTCCTGCTGTGACCACTGCCTGGATCACCATGGTGCCCACCATCTTAATATCTGTTGCTCTGCTGGTATTTACCACCAAGGTATCCACTTCCTGTGAGGAGGATGTTTGGAAGCCACCATAACCGCCACCCCACCCCCCGCCCTGCCATTGCCACCATCAAGGCCTCCTGGCTGGAAACTCGAATGTCAATTGACAAGCATCTTGGTAGTCAAGGCCTCCTCCACTTGCCCACCTATCCAGCCTCCTCTCTGCTCATTTCTTCTTCCTCCCCCACAGGCCACCAAGGTCACAGCCACCACATCTACCACTCCCTCCTACTTGGCCGCCTGCATGTTGATGGGGGCATGCTGCCTTTTGCGCCAAGGTGGCCCCCCAGGAGTGGAGGCTCACTTTCTGTCAGGCCCCCTACCCATCATCTTCGTGACAACCAGGCCCTCTTTTCTCTCATAGAGCCACTGCTGTCCTCCAAAGTCTTGGCAAGTCTTGCCTGGTGGCTCAAAGATGGGCAATGGAAGTAGTAGTTTCAGAAGAGAAGACTGAAGTTTTTGGCTGGTAAACCCCAGTGCAGCGAGCAGCCGGGTGGACTCCTCCGACGTGACCTGCCTGGTTCGTTCTGGGACGATGTCGCAGCTAGCGGGGCCCTCCCGGGAAGACACAAACGACTCACCACAGCGAGCTGGCGCTCCAAGGCTTTTTATTGATGCTGTCACTCGGGTCACACAGTTCCTCCGGACGCAGAGTTGTTGGAGAGAGCAGAGTGGCCGTCAGTGCAGTGATGGCAAATGCTCTGCCTCCTTCAACCGTCCAGGGTTTTTATACACTTAAGGGGAAAATCCCCACACTCATATCACAGCACTCCAGCTTAGGGTTCGCTTATTTGCATATCAGCATATCGTCTACACCAGCTTAGGGTTCGCTCATCAGCATATCGTCTACACCAGCTTAGGGTTCGCTCATTTGCGTATCAGTATATCGTCTACACCAGCTTAGGGTTCGCTCATTTGCGTATGACATCACACTACAGTCAAGTAACACATCACTTAGATAATACACTCCTCACACAATATGGCGTTGGTCTTGCTCTACACCCAGGAGATGTTTCTGTCTGAGCCTTCGCTCTGTTAGAGCCGTCAGAGCTCTGGACTGTGACCTCCGAGTGTTTTGTTACGGCTTTCTCGAGACTATATTCATTGGCGGTGGCTTGGTTAATTGCTTGTCTTTTCCCTGCTGGTCACATTTGCTCCTTCAATAAAAGCTTTCTCACACGATTAGGTGGAACTTTGGGTAACGTCTCCTTTAATATTTTTCAGTCCTGCAGGGCACTAAGGCGCACGCCTATAATCCCAGCGGTCAGGAAGCTGATTCAGGTGGATCACATGTTCCAGGCCAGCCTGGCAATTTAGCAAGACTGAGTCTTAAGATTAAAAATCAAAAGGACTGGGGATGTAGCTCAGTGGTTAAGCACCCCTGGGTTCAATCCCCAGTACCATATGTACCAATATATATATGTGTGTATGTGTGTGTGTACATATATATATATTTTTTTTTTTTTGATACCGGGTACCAGGGATTGAATCCAGGGGCGCTCCACCACTGAGCCACACCCCCAGCCCTATTTTGTATTTTATTTAGAGACAGGGTCTCACTGAGTTGCTTAGGGCCTCGCTAAGTGGCTGAGGCTGGCTTTGAACTCCTTTATATATTTTAATTTTTTATTTTTGGGGGGTACCCAGGGTCTCATGCTTTCCAGGAAAGCACTCTACCACTGAGCCACATCCCCAGCACCCCCTTTTCTTCCCCAGACCCTCTGAAGAGATGGAACATACAGTAAGCAAAGGTCCAGATGCCCCTAGAGCAACACATTAGCCTGTCAACTCTTGGAGACCTCATCGCCACCTCAAGCTCTTTCTGGAGGCACATTCACACAGAGCATTCTGGAAGCTTTCCAGTTCTGAAATAATCGTATGTGAGCAGAAGAGGCGGTGTTCTGACTGAGACGGTGCTTGGTCCTATGGTCAGATGTCCTGAGATCCAGGGGCTCTTCTCCCCAAGGAGGGCGCCTGCCTCCAGCTGCACTTCTCAGCCGCATTTGCACGCTCAGTTCCTTGCTCACTCCCTGCTAGTTTGCACTCTTCCTTCAGCTCTGCACTGTCTAGTAACCTCTGCCGAGCTGGAACTGGCTCCAGCAGAGTCAGCCTGAGACAGAGCACCGCCCTCCACCACAGACCCTCTCTAACTCCATCTTACTGACATCTTACCGCACAATGTCAGACTCCTTCAGGTCCTTCCCACTATACTGTGGCCTTCCAATTCCCAGTGTCAGGCTCGGGCCTCACTGGTGACTTACACATAGGGTCCCTCCCTGGAGCATTCAAATTTTTTCTCTTATTTTGCGTGATGGTATTTCAGATTTCCCCAATTCCAGTTTCATAACTCTGAATTACATTGTATTGGATCTGCTTAACTCTTCCCACTCCAGACTCCGGGTTTCTGTTACAGTTTTCCCACCCAGGACTTTGGCAGGAGGGCTGTGCTTTTAGGGGGTTAAACCACAGTGCGCGCATCTGGTCTGTTTGTCTTTCTGTAGATGTCTGTGGTTGTTACAGAAGCCTCAGGCTGAGGGCACCGTGGGGTCACTTCCATGTGAGGACAAGGTCCCTGAAGCTGTCAGAACTTTCAAAGTTTGTCCAATGTCCTCTAGTTCACGCCAGAACTAAGCCCAGATCTTTCCACAGCTAAAGCCAACCCTTGGGCTGGGTGTGGCCCTGGGTCCATCCCCGCACCCAGACAATCCTCAGGCGGTGCTTACCTTCAGATTTTAAATGTTTTCTTGTCATTTCTTCATTTTTCTTCCCTCCTGCCCACCTCAGGATGGACGAGAAGCCGTGTGGGCCTCAATTCAGATTGACAGGTTTAGTTGCCAGTAGTTACCAGCTGTGTAGCCTGGGCACACACCAAACCAGCCTTAGGGTCCTCTGCCTTTAAAACCACAATTCAGCTCCTCTCTCTCTCCCTCCCCCACCCCTCACTATTTTTGCAACTATTTGTGAGTCTATGATTGTGTAGTGAGAGGGGGTGTACAGGCGCTCTACCCCTGAGATACACCTCCAGCCCTTTTTATTCCTTTATTTTGAGACAGGGTGTTGCTAAATTGCTCAGGCTAGTCTCATACTTACAATCCTCCTACTCAGCCTCCCAAGTAGCTGGGTTTACAACTGTGCACCACCATGCCTGGTAAGTCTATGATTATCTTTTTTAAAATTTTTTTGTAGTTGTAGATGGACAGCATGCCTTTATTTTATTGATTTTTATGTGGTGCTGAAGATCCATCCCAGTGCCTCACACGTGCGAGGCAAGCACTCCATACTGAGCTACTTTCCTAGCCCCTAGGAGTATTTTGTATTACATTTTTCTTTTTTTTTTTTTTTTGCAGTGCTGGGGATTGAACCCAGGGCCTTGTGCTTGCAAGGTAAGCACTCTACCATCTGAGCTATATCCCCAGCCCCCAGGATTATTTTTAAATGAGATTTTTTTTTAATTTAGTAACCACTTAATATCGATAGAATTCCAAAATGTATTCTTGAATGTCATACTCAACTGAAATTTACTGAACCACAGAGGAAATGCTTAATATTATTCTCATAATATTGCCTGAAAAGAAAAAGACCGCTGTATCTCACTGACACCCTGACCCAACTGTGTTCGAGGAAGGAAATTTATACCTCAGAACAACACCACCACCACATGGTGGAGAGATACTGCCCAATGTCAACAGCGATTGTCTCTGAGTGGTGGGCATCGGTTGCGATCCTACCTGCTTTACTCTATTTTCTGAATTTTCCATGATTAACTGAATTCATTTTTATCATCCAGGGCAATGACGCTTCATCAAAAGGACAGACTTTGGCACTGGGCCAGAGAATCTGGGATGTGTAGCTGCTGTTCACTGAGCAGCAGTTGTTGGCCTTGCAGAGTTTAATTAAATGAAATATAAAACAAATGACAAATGCTTATGTTAAAATGCATAAATTCTGGTAGGGTGGAAATGAAGTTCCCTGGCCACAACTTTCTTATTTTCCTTTATTAACTTTTTCCCTACCCCTTTCTGTTTTCAGATTGCATTTACTTTATTTTTTTAAAGAATTTAACCTTTATTTTATTTATTTGTTGGTAAGTGGTGCTGAGGATTGAACCCAGTGCCTCACCCCCGTGCTCTACCACTTTTTTTTTTTTTTTTAAGTGACTTTGAAGCTCACACCTCAAGGAAGAGCAGTGGAAGGGCAAGCATTCACTTCCAGAAAGGGCCCCACTTGGCCAGCATTGCACCAGGCTTCCAAGAGGAGGACCTCTTCATGGCCTTCCTCATCCTTGGAAACTCACCCCACTTCCTTCCGTCCCTTAGAGTCTTCCCAGGATTCTTTTGCACGTCAGCACTGGCCACCTTGAGAGCCCAAGCAGGTCGTCCCTGAGCAATCTCCTTTTTCACTCTGATCCCCTGCTCACGTAGCTCTGGGGGCTGCAGGCATATGCTTGGGGGCCTATGAGTTCCACCAGAAGTTTTGAATGTTGCGTTTTCATTTCTGGATCATCTGAATGGTCACCCCAGAACCCAGTGCTGCTGCATGATTTAAAACCTGCTTTTCCACCGGGTTTGGTGGTGCAGACCTGTAATCACAGCGACTTGGGAGGCTGAGGCAGGAGGTTCGAGAGTTCAAAGTCAATCTCAGCAATTTAGCAAAGCCCTAAGCAACTCAGTGAGACCTTGTCTATAACAAAATACAAAAATGACTAGGGATGTGGCTCAGTGGTTAAGCCCCCTGGGTTCAATCCCCAGTACCAAAAAAAAAAAAAAAAGAAAGAAAGAAAACCCTGCTTTTTCCATTTGGGTTAAGGTCATGTTCATGGCAGATGAGTCAGTGTACACTATCACCTGAGGCACATGTTTCTAGGGTTCAAAACAGAAAGATGGCCTGACATGGTGGTGCACACCTATTATCCCAGGCCCTCAGGAGGCTGAGGCAGGAGGATCCTGCGAAACTTAGTGAGGCCCTTTCTCTGAATAAAATATGAAGGGCTAGGGATGTAGCTCAGTAGTAGAGCACTTGCCTAGCACATGTGAGGCCCTGGGTCCCATCCCCAGTACTGCAAACCAAAAAACAGAAAAACCTCAGAAAGGTGGCAAGAGAGTTGAGAGATTCCTAGGTGACAGATATTGGAGCTCCCACCTCCTTACAACAATATGAATTAGCAGTAAGTGCAGTAAGTATTAAGCAAATAATAAAGAAGTTTAATTAAGCCAGGCATGGTGGCACACACCTGTACCCTTGTAAATTCAAGACCAGCCTCATCAATTTACTGAGACCCTGTCTCAAAATAAAAAATAAAAAGGGCTGGGGTGTAGTTCAGTGTTTAAGTATCTCTGAGGTCAATCCCTTGTACAAAAAAAATTTTTTAATTAAATGCTACTTAAATTTTTTCTGTATTATTTTGGAAATGTGCAAGTAAATAGATTGGCCCATTAAAATAATGGCCAGGTGGTTAGGAAGGAGTCCATTATTCAAAACCCAGAGAAAATCAATGACGATAATGTCAGTGACTCAAATAATGATCCAGTATCCAGAGGTTGGGCGGTATGAAAGAAAGAAATCAAGTTGAAAATATATCTTTAAACCACATACATACTGATGATTTACAGTGATTCAGTTTCAGTAAAACATCAGCCCTCGGGTTGATTTAATGCTGTTAACTTGAAGTTCATGACTTTTTGCTTATATTTTAAAGTTTATTTTAGTTTAAAAGGTGAGGCAGAATATGAACTTTTTAAATACCGATTTTTTTTTTTCAGTGCGGGGGGATTGAAGCCCCCAGGGCTCACACATGCCAGGCAAGAGCTCTAACCACTGAGCAACACCCAGAGTCCCTTATGTACAGAAATAATTTAACAGGTGTGTTTTCTTCCTTTTATTCCCTGCCTCAGTGGATTCACCCCAGTCTAGGAGGGGTCTCTTCTCCCACCCTCACCACCAGCTCCACCCCCAGAACCTACTGATGCAAATCTTTCTCTTCTGTTTCCAGGAACATTCGAAGCACGAGTCCTTCCAGCCCTCCAGGAAGCAAAGCCAGTGATTCAGTGGGTGAAGGTTCAGTGTCCAGTGGTCCAGGCCATCACAGTCCATGAGGGCAGAAAACAGAGCAGGGCGTTGTGCAGAGCAGCTAAGAGGGAAGGTGAGGCCTGCGGAGGCTGGAACTCACCAGCTTCTGTCGCACCATTCCCAGGGGACTCTGGAAGCAGATGCTTCCCTGGGTCGCCTGCAACAGAAGACTTTTGGCAAGTCACAGAAGATCCCAACAACAGGTGGACATGTGGCCCTTATCCACTGGTCCACACGGACCTCAGCCACCCTGGGCCTGTGTGAATCAGGCCTCAGAGCATAGCCACGTGAACCAGAACAAGGACTGCTCAGGAGAGGCAGCACAGAGCGGTGCCAGACTGTGTTCTGCCCTGGCTGGCTGTGAAGTATGGACCTCCCTTCAAACACTGCAGGATCCCAGGAACCCAGTGGAGTTACATTCTCAAGTGCCTCTGGGTTCACTTAGTTGGGGGTGACATTCTCAAGCTGGAGTCTCCCAATCTGCAACAGTGATGGGGATGACCCCCTCAGGAACCCCCCTGAGGAAGGGATACTGCTCAGCTGCTGCTGGTACGGGTTAGAGAGCACAATGGAGCAGGGTCTGAGGTGCCGGAAGAATCTGCAGCTGGTCAACTACTGTTGAACAGGTGCCTCAGCAGCAGGAGCGAGGCCCCTTCTTTCTTCCCACTTGCCACCTTCTCTCTAGGTGGGCTGGACCTGCTAGAAAGCCAGGTGGCCAAAAAGTCCAGAAGGTGGTTTTCAGAGCCCCAAGTCCAGAGTAGCTGGACAAGACTACTTGGGGCCAGGGGACCCTAGACCAAGGATCACTGGGCCACTTTCAAGGCCAGAGAGGAGTTACTACCCTCCATCTCCTTCAGGACTCTTAGTTGCTGCAAGCCACAGAAACCAACTCTGGCCAATGGAAGCTGAAAAGGAATTTACCAAAGGCTACTGGACACCTTACCTAACTGGTTTAAAAACCCAGGTAAGAAATTGGGCCAAAACCACATTCCAGCTCCAGCCCAGTAAAGACATCACTGCCATCTAGCATCTGGACGTTGCTGCCACAGCGTGGGCGTTCTATTATTTTCCAATATGGCATCCATCTCCCCTCTCCTACCTTGTGCTTCCCTGTAGGTGGAGCATATGATCCTGCCCACTGACTGTGGTGTGTTCATGTGACGTGCTAATCAATGGAATGTGGGCAAAGTAATGGTTAGTTCTGAGCAGAGGGTCCAAGAAGCATCAGGGGTTTCTGCCCTTCTCTCAAGTTCCTCCATCTTCCAAGAGGATAGCATGCCCCAGGCTCCGGCTGTGTCTTCAGCCAGAGATCCAGGAAAAGATCCATGGAGCATACCTGATCCCAACTGTAGCCTGGAGCCCAGCACATGGGAACCCAGCAGAGAGCAGCTGATCCACTGTCCACCTGCAACTGACCTATGGAACTGAGAGAGAAGTATATGTGTGCGTTGCTGGAGGCCACTGAGACTTGGGCGGTATTTTTACCGTAAGAGAAGCTGACAAATACACATACCAGCTTAAAGACTCCTACCTGTTTCTTTGTATCCGTAGCTCCAGATACAGAATCGTCTGTGAGGGTACCTGTTGCACAATCCCAGCTCACACACCTATGCAGACCTGACATGGATATTTAGGTGTTTTCATTTTCTGCAGAAGTAGGTGAGCCCCCCATGTCCTCTGTGTCCCTACAAGATTCAAGGGTGGGTGTACTTGGTTGTCCTTAGTATCCTCCAAGAATTCATGTCAACCCAGAGCCTCAGAATGTGGCCTTATTTGGAAGTAGGGCCTTTGCAGATGTGATTAATTAAGTTAAAATAAGGCCCTACTGGAGTAGGGTGGGCCCCAATCCAATGACTGGTGTCCTTATAAGAAGAGAAAACAGAGACACAGAGAGATTCCCAGAGAGGCCCTGTGATGACAGAGGCAGCGATGGGAGTGATAGTCCCCAAGCCAAGGAATGCCCAGGGTTGCTGGCAACCACCCGGGGCCAGAAGGGAGGCCTGGAACAGATCCTTCCCTTCAGAGGGACCATGGCTACCCTGATACCTTGATTTCAGACTTACAGCCTCCAGAACTGTGCAGACTTGGTTTCTGTTGTTGTGCTTGAGACAGCATCCCGCCACGTTGCCTGGGCTGACCATGAGGTCCCTGGGCTCAAGTGGGCCTCCTGCCTCAGTTTCCTGAGTGGTGGGACTACAGGAGCACACTGCCACACTCAGCCAAATTTCCATTGTTGTAAGCGACGCAGTTTGTGATACTTTGTCCAGCAGCCCTAGGAGACTAACAGTCAATCCTCAGATATCAGAAGGAAGTGGAGAAGCCACCCCTTTACCCTGCCGAAAGATCAACTTGTTTATCAGTAATATTCTGAGACAATAATTCAAGGGAAGGAGCATTGGCTATTTTCTATTTTTCTTTTTTAGCAGTGCTGGGGTCAAACTCAGGCCTCACAGATGCTGACAAGTGTTCTGACACTAGCCACATCCCCAGCCCCCACTGTTTCCTCTCACCTGTGCCTCATCTAGGTCTGTGGCCAGAGCATCCCTTGGCTGCCATGGCCTCTGTGGAAGTATTTTGGCATTTAGGGCCTCTGCCTTCTCCTAGATCCCGTCTGTTGGAAAGATAGCTTTTCGAGGATAGAGGATAGGGCTGCTCAAGACCCTTGGGTGAGAAAGTGTTGCCTCTTGAAAGAGTCTGAATACAGAGTCCAGGAGCTCATGTGCGACCTGAGGCTGGAGCTTGATCTCTCAGCAAGATCTGTGCCGGGTTCCTTTAGCTCCAAGTCACATCACAGTCTTTCCAGAAACAGAGTGTGCGCAACGGGACTGCCTCGAAGCCATTTGGGAATGATGTAGGGATAGAAATATGTTTCTTACATGTTTTTCATTTTCTTTTTTTTCTATTAATTGTTGTACACTTTACTTCTGTGTATTTGTGTGTGTGTGCATGTTTTGTTTTGTTTTTTGAGACTGGTCTCACCAAGGGGTCAGAGAAGGTCCCTCCAAGGAGCAGTCAACAGGACTTCAACTTGGCCCCGGGCAGGTTCTTGATTTCTGCCACTGAAAAGAATTCCAAGAGCACAGCACAAATGAAGATTCATTGAAGGACAGCAAAGGTACACGTGCCCGGAAGGTAGGTGCAGCTGCCCCTTGCGGAGAGGACAAGTGATGCACCCGGGGCGAGCCCTCTGATTACATATATGTTTTTCCTGGAGAGAAATGTGCAGGTTTCCAGACCTTTGAAATTCAAGTCCCATGTTGATCATTTGATATTCGGAGTTCAGGATGTTTCTTGATGAAGCAGTCTAGCCACAAATCAGCCATGGGCACATTGTCTAAGTCTTCGAATCTGTTGACATTTAAATTGTGTTTTGTTCTGGTTGATCTGGTACAAGCACACGCTGGAGGTTTTGTTCACCCAACTGAAGAGACAAGCCTGGCTAGTCCTGCTGGTAAACCTGGGTGGTCTCCATCCGTGAAGGCCTCTTTTTACCTCTCCCCCAGAGCCCCTGGATCTCATCATTCTGCTGCCAAGGCTGGTCTTGAACTCCTGGGCTCAAGCAACCTCCTGCCTCAGCCTCTTGAGGAGCTGGGACTACAGGCATGCACCACTGTGCCTGACTGTCCTTTTAAAAGGGGAGGTTTGACAAGATGGTGGCTGGCATGGAGAAAAGGAGAGGCCTGGAACACTTCAGAGGCCTCAGAGCCCAGGGTCAAGACTGGCCCTGGTTTGGATTCTGGTTTGAGTCCCATAAATCAACTCTAAGAAGATATTTTTGAGATAGGAAAATTTAACTATGGACTGAGTATTAATGATACTAGGCCATGATCAACAATTTTGTCAGGTGTGATACTGGCGTTTTAAGGAGACGTCTATTTTGGAAGAGGTATATACTGAGATAGGTCGGGGCAAATACCATGAGGTTTGGGATATGCTATAAAGACATTATAATGGTGGAACCAAATTTTAACCATTTGCTTTTGGGTGAGAAGTGTGATTTCTAGTGGCCAGTCTACTTGTCTTTGGTATGTGAATATTTTGAAAACAAGCATATACTGTTTTAGTAAATGGAAGAAGCAATAAAGCTATTCATAAAAATGCGAAGCCTGTGGAGAGACATTTGCTTAAACATTGTATACTGAACACACATATTTATCCCTGTTTCCACCTGAAACTCATCCAAAATGACAGTCAAGGACTAAAACAAGGATAAGCCTACAAGAACGGGAAGCGGGCAGATCGACTGCCGAGGAGAGATGTGAAGATGCTTTTGGAAGGTGGACAACTATGGAAGGCACGGCCCCTGCAGAGTGCGCCACCAATCGAAAGCAAACCCCTGCTTTCAGAACACCCAAAAGACCAAGGACAGCAGCAGGCACAGTCGCACCGTGGGACTGAAAACAGAGAACACAGCTATCAGGCGAACCTCTAGTCCCTGTGGATGCTACCTTACTTGCAGGAGGGCCTTTGCAGATGTGTTGAGGATTCTGAAATGAAGAGGTCACCCTGGATTATCCAGGTGGCCTCTGTAAGCAATGGCAAGTGACCCAACAGAAGGCAGAAGGGCATCTGACACAGAGCCAGGAAGGCCATGTGAAGATGGGGCAGAGAGATGTGAAGAGGGTGATCTTGAAGATCAGAGTGATGTGACCACAAGCTGGCAGCCCCTGGAGCTGGGGGAGGCAGGGAACGGACTGTCCCCTAGAGCCTCCACAGGGAGCACAGCTTCGCCGGTACTTTGATTTTGGAGCAGTGAAACTGATTTTGGACTCCTGGTCTCCAGAGTGCTGAGAGGGGAACTTTCTGACATTTGGAGCCATCGAGTTTATGGCAACTTGTCACAGTGACCACGAAAACCAATAGGGAGAGTTTGAGTGGAATTCAGGTGTAATGAGCACTGAGACCCCTAGAGCCCTGTTCTCGCCTGTGACCCCACCCTGGCAGGAGAGGGGAGGGTTGTTCTCTAGACGACCTGGACTTGAACCAGAGATGCCCCTGACGGGGGGGTGCCCAGGCAGAGTGGGGGATGGGTGAGGCTTTTAACTGGGGCTCTGCATTCCAAACCAGGGAGACCATGGCTTCTGTTTCTGGCTCTGGACTATATCTGGCTCCTGAAACGGGAGTGGTCAGCCTCACATTCCTCTTGCAGATTGAAGGATCATTCCCCAGGGTGATGGAACAGTCTGGTAGAAAAGATCTCCAAGCCGGGTGTGGTGGCGCACGCCTGTAATCCAAGCGACTTGGGAGGCTGAGTCAGGAGGATCGCCAGTTCAAAGCCAGCCTCAGCAACTTAGCGAGGCCCTTAGCAACTCAGTGAGACCCTGTCTCTAAATAAAATACAAAATAGGGCTGGGGATGTAACTCAGTGGCCGAGTGTCCCTGAGTTCAATCCCTGGTTCAAAAAAAAAAAAGAAAAGAAAAGATCTCCAGCTGCTGAAATTTGGTGTTCCCCAACCAAAAGGCTGGCCTGCTATCCTGTCATCCTATGCTAAAGTCTCCTGCAGGCCCCCAGCACCACCCACCAGAGCAGAGCTTGCAAACAACTACCTAGCACCCCACTTTGAGCTGAGAAAGGACAGCTAGGGAGCCTCACAGTTGGGAAGCCACTACATGTTCCTCAGACTCATTTGAAAAAAGCTTCCAAAATGAAGAAGAGAATGAAACAGAAAAAGACACTGGGACGCAGGACCACCCACAGATGGGTCATGATGGGGAGCTTTCGTTCAAGTGTGGGGCTCAAGACAGCTGTTCCAGTTGTCTGCTATTCGAGAGGTGGATCCGTTTGGAAACAATAATGACCATGTAGGGAATGGTAGAAAACTAAAAAATAAACACACAAAAAACCCTGGAATACATATCCTAAGAGTGATAACAAAGGACAATCAGCCGCTGAGATAGGTTGCATTTTCCAGTTAGACACACGGCCCGTTCCGCATGCCCTTCTCACATCATGACCCAAGTAGGACGGACGGTTCTTTTCTTATATCTGTGTAGTGGAGGGTAGTTATGACTGCCCACCAGTAACCAATAGGTGGAGCAGAAAGAATGCTGTGGGACTTCTGGGCCACCACTTCTGCCTGGCTCCTGGAACCCCTGACTATGTTGTGAGGAAGCCCAGCCAACTGCAAAGGCCTGGCAGACAAAATCCTGGGTTCCAGCAGACAGCTCTCAAACCGACCCATCAGTGATCAGTAAGTAAGTGAGTGATGAGCCTGACGTGATTCCAGAGGATTCCAGCTGACACCTTAGCCATCAGGCACACACAAGCCATCTCTAACCCTGTCTCAATGTCTGACCCAGAGAAATTGTGAGAGATAATAAATAATGGTCATTGTTTGAAGAAATAAGTTTTGGGATAGGCAGGTAATAGAAGACGGGCAATACAACCAAGAAATAAGAACAAGAAGTTGTTAAATTTGAATAATCAATCAATGAATACTAGGAAAGCCAAGCTACAACTGAAAAGCTAAAATTCAGTAGAAATGAAGGAACCAAGATCCAGATTCACCTCCATTGACCTGGTCACATGCTGACCTCAGAATCCATGGCCATGGCCAGGAAGAGTGGGGCTCACAGATTAGTGTAGGCCTAGTTATCTGTCCACCCCTGAGCTAGGACCAAACCATTGGAAGAGAATCCTCAAAATCTGGGGTCCTTACTGGAAGAAAGCAAGTGTCCAGTGGACTTCCTGGAGGATGTGCTCATTCTTTTAGTTGCTCTGGTCTCAGCTAAGCTCCATGGGGATCAGTCAGTCAGAAAAAAAGGCCATGGTCTTTGAGTCTTTTCTTTAAAAAGAATAGCTGGGCCATTGTCTTGGTCTAGGATGAGTCCCTGCCAGCTGGCTAGGATTCCGTCAGCCACTCTCAGCAGAGAAGCCACTCAACCCTAGCTTTACTTAATACATGATTAATTACTAATAAAATAAGAGAATGGGGTTGCTTTTTTGTAATTTTTCTGTTGTTTTTTTAAAATTTTTTTTGTGGTTGTAGATGGACAGAATGCCTTTATTTGTATATGTTGCTAAGGATCGAACCCAGTGCCTCACACATGGTAGGCAAGTGCTCTGTCACTGAGCTACGGCCCCAGCCCCCTCTCATGTTTTATTTTGCTTATTTTATTTATTCAACAATCTGTAAACATTACACAAACAGGAAGTATTTATTCACTGGAGAAAAGCAGAAATGTAACAAAAAGAGGAAAGGCTAAAATTTCCCATAATTCTGCCTTCCAAAGATAACTACTGCTAACATTGTGGTGTCTGGTCTTCCACACATATAAGTATTTTCTGAAACAAAAAAAGAGACTTTCCCATAAATACTACTGCATTCTGCTTTATTCATCCAACAGGTTATAAGCCTATTTGAACATCAAAAAGTATCCTTCTATTAGTTTGCACCATATAAAATTACCAAAATTCAGCCAGTTTTGATCTACAAACCCAGAAACTGCACATGCTTCAACCCTATACAAGTTTTTAAATGGTGACAGAGCTCAGTCTTTTGGATGCTGCATCATTTATTCAACCATCACTTAGGATTGGGTATTTACATAGTTTCTCTTTTATATAATTATAAAAGTACTGCATTGAAAAACTCTCATAGCTCATTTTTTAAAAATATTATTTCAAGGTTTTGAGACAAGGTCTCGTTAAGTCACCCAGGCTGGAATGTTAGATGAAAGGAATGCACACTTAAAGTTCGTGTTGCATATTGTGATATCTTAGAGGCCAGAGGCTGGGGCCACAGTAAATCTTCCCACTCAGCAGGAGACCTGAGGGTATCAGGAGCCTGTGCCCTTGCTGCTTCTCCTAAAAGGGTCCCGGGAAGTGGGGGGGTGGCTCAGTGGTGGTGCCTTGCCTAGCTAGAGGCCCTGGGCTCCATTCCCAGTGTGACACACACACACACACAAAAGGTCCTCAGACCCAGAAGTGAGATCAGAGGGAATCAGGAAAAGTGAGAAGCAGCTGGGCATTTCCTGCTGGGAGTAGATAGATTTAGGAAGTAATTATGCCTGTAATCTAAAAAGGGGAACAGATGCTGGCTGCAGAACCTAAGCCAGACTGTTGCAGCCTTCAGAACGAGCAGAGAATGGCCCCGTGCTTATGACTCTGGCATGTGAAAGAGATCAGTCACAAAGAATATAATGGGGGATTTTTTTTTAACCTCTTAACCTGATTCTAATTGAGGAATATTATCAATTATAGGTGAAATAAAATAAACCACTCAGCTAAGTTGCTCCCATGGAGATCACAGAAACAGGAAGAGCAGCTGCTGAACCACTGTCGTTGGTAGTCACTAGTTTTGGGCTCGCTCACCGCGCTGCAATGGCAGACAAAGATGCGTACTTCCTACGTTCAGGTAACAGCACTGCCTACGTGGTATCTCGGAATCCTCACAATAACCCTGTGAGTAAGTGCTGTTATTATCCCTATTTTCATTTGAGGAGACTGAGGCCCAGGAAGAGTTCATAAACTGATCCAAGGTCACAGGAAATGGTGAAGCTGGAATCTGAACTAAGGCCCTCTGGCCCCAGAGCCCATGCTCACACATAGATTTAAAAATAGCTTCCTGGGCTGGGTTTGTGGCTCAGTGGCAGAGCCCTCGCCTAGCATGCACTAGGCCCTGGGGTCCAACATCGGCACCACAAAATTAAAAAATAAATAAGAAGTTGCTCATATTTCACTTTGCCTATGTCTAAACCAAGCAGTTTGGCAAAGGTACCAAATCATCTCAAACTAATCGATTTACTACTCTTCTGCCAGGGCCGGGGAGAAGCTGAGCTTCCCTGAGCTTCAAGGGTAAACCAGTCCTCGTTACAAAGAAGGAAGAGGGTTAACGGTTGCTGGGTGGTAGCCAGCAAAGGCGTCTGGTGCAGCATAAGCTGGGTTGCACTACTGTTTGGAAGGAGACGGCAAGGAGTGGTGACAGGAGTTTAGGATACAGTCCTAAAGGGGTTCACTGAGGGTTCCATTCATTTACTCAGACGACCGTGACGTGTTGCCAGCCTGGCTCAGAGCCAAGATATGCTTGGAGGCCATTTAACAAAGGTTACGGGTCTCTTTCTGGAACTGACACCACATAGGAGTCTGAGGAGGTCCCCAAGGGGGAGAGGGGGACCTCAACTCAGCCACAGAAAGGAATTTCAAGATACCTCAAAAGAGGAACAGACATTTATTTTATTTTTTTAGTTTATTTATTTATTTTGATTCAGTGTACACAAATGGAGTACAGCTTTTGTTTCTCTGGTTGTACACAAAGTAGAGTCACACCATCTGTGCATTCATACATGTACACAGGGCAATGATGTCCATCTGATTCTGTTATTATTCTTACCCCGCCACCCTGACCCCACCCCTCACTTCCCTCAATGCAATCTATCCTTCCTCCATTCTTGCCTCCATTCCACCCCGTATTATGCATCATCATTCACTTATCAGAGATTATTCAGCCTTTGGATTTTTGGGATTGGCTAATCTCACTTAACATGACAGTCTCCAACATCATCCATTTACCTGCAAATGCCATATTTTATTCTTCTTTATGGCTGAGTAATATTCCATTATATATATATATACCACAGTCTAAAGAAAATAACAGCCGGACGTGGTGGCACACGCCTATAATCCCAGCACCTGGGAGGCTGAGGCAGGAGGATCTCGAGTTCAAAGCCAGCCTCAGCAACTTAGCGAGGCCCTAAGCAACTGAGTGAGACCCTGTCTCTAAATAAAATACAAAATAGGGCTGGGGATATGACTCAGTGGCTGAGTGCCCCAGAGTTCAATCTCCAGTTCCCCAAAAAAAAAAAAAAAAAAAAAAAACCGTGTAAGCTAGCAAAGTATGTGGGCATTAATTGGACTCATACTGCAAGATTCAAGGGCTTTTTAAGATTATGCCTGGAGGAAAACAGGCCTGGGGAGTCAAGGTGAGCATGTTCATGGAGCTTCCTAAGTTTATAAAGTCAGCTGCCTTTGCCTTCCCTGATGGCTGCCTTTTTACCTATCCTTATTTCTTTTATCCTACCTTACAAGTATACAGATCCTGGTATCTTTCTAGCTGTGCAATTCTGCACAAACCAATTTATCTATGCAAGTGTCTGTTTCCTTATTTAAAATTAGGGATGGTAATGTGTCCACAGCATTGTAGTCAGAATTAAATAACACGTTAAACATTTAGCATCATGATGGATACAGAAGAATTTAACAAAGGACAGCTATTATCATTACTACCTAAGAAATAGTACCTTTCAAGTGTGAATCACCATATTGGACTTAAATGGGCATATGACATACCTCTATATCAAGGGGAACAGAGCATTGAGTTAGGGAGTTGGAACACACACTCATTAAGAGAGCCTGAGCCAGGCGGGGTGGCGCACACCTGTAATCCCAGCACCTGGGAGGCTGAGGCAGGAGGATCACGAGTTCAAAGCCAGCCTCAGCAACTTAGCGAGGCCCTAAGCAATTCAGTGAGACCCTGTCTCTAAATAAAATACAAAATAGGGCTGGGGATGTGGGTCAGTGGTGGAGTGCCCCTGGCTTCAATCCCCAGTACCAAAAAAGAAAAAAAAAAACAACAAAAAAACAAAAACAAAGATAGCCTGGTATTTTGATACACATGTTAAGTGACAAATATTAAGCACATTGAGAACATAGTCTGCTTATAAGTTACTCAATAAGGATATTCAAAAGAATCCTTTGAGTCTCAGAGTTTTAGAGCTATAAGGGACCATGGATTTTATAGGTAAATGAGCCAAGGTCCTTGAGAGGCTTAAGGGCTTTTCCTCAGTCAGAAAACAAGACAAAGGCAGGCTCAGATTTGGGTTCAAGTTTGAGCACTGCCACAACCTACCTATCTGTGCATCCTTGGGAAGACATTTACCTTCTCTGTACCTCACTGGCTCACCTGCAAAATTCCATTCTTTTAGGCCTTAGTCTTCCTACTCCCAGCCCACCTCCTACAGTGGTGACTTACGAGCCTACTCCATACTGAATTGATAGTTATTAAACATAATGTTTTAAATAATTAATTTGATATACTCACAATAACATGGTAACCCCTTGTGTAGAAAAGAAAGCCAACAATTATCAAAATAGAGTTGGACCAACTGGCAGTAAAGGCAGGAGCAGCATATGAGAAACCCACAATAGCTAAATCACTCTTTTCATTCTAAAATAAGACACGTTCAGAAACAGGTCTGCGTCCCAATTTCATCTGTAAAGGGGAATCAGGATGTTCTCACTTGTATAGACTGGGAGTCAGTCCATTTGCCAAGTCCAGGTCTCTCTGATAAGGTAACTAAAAGATTCCAGAAGTGTCATGGACCTAGAGAGGAAGTCCTTGTGATGGATTGACTACTTAAATATTTTTCCACATAAAGACTTGAAAAACTTTCCAGCCTTGGAAGTGACACTTGGTAGGTAGGACGCCTTTTGCCCAAGAATCCTTTTTCCATCTAGGACCTGGCTATGGCCGACTCTGAGCGCTCAGCGCCACCTAGTGAATAACGGTTAAATGACGGCTAGGTAGGACTTATTTCATGTTATTGCATGTTCGTTGGTAAGTATGTATCTACATATGCACTCCAGTGAACATTCTATTTTAGAACAATTTTAGGCTTACTGAAAAGTGACAAAGATAATAGGGCTATCCCTGTGTACTCACCTACGTTCCCCTGGCTTTAATATCTTCCCTTACCATGGTACATTTCTCACCTCCAAGCACCAATACAGTACTAGTAATTAAACTCCTGACTATATTTGGATTTCATCTTTCCACTAGTGCCCTCTATCTGTTCCAAGATCCTTTCCAGGATGCCACCTTACATGTACTTACCATGTCTCCTTAGTCTCCTCTGGTTTGGGACAATTTCTTTCTTTCTTTCTTTCTTTTTTTTTTGTGGGGTTTTTTGTTTTGTTTTGTTTTGAATGATTCTGGCAGTTTTGTAAAGTACTGGTCAGATATTTTGTGGAACAGAGTAGCACAGTAGTGCAATACCCTTGTCATCACATTGTATCAGGGGTTCATGACATCGCTGATGATAAATCAGGATCACCTGGCCAAGATAGTATTTGCCAGGTTTCTCTACCGAATTGCGATTTTCTCTTTATTCCTTAAAAGCAAGTCACAAAATTGAGCCCACATTTAAGAGGGAAAAGAAACAAAATCCACCTTCTAAAGTGGGGAATGACCACATAAGTTCTTTGAAATTCTGTAAGGAAGGTGTGACTGTTCTCCCACTTATCTATTCAATCTTTATTTACATCAACATAAATGCATAGATATTTCTTAAACTCTGGGTCATAACTCAACACTATGTAATTTATTCTGTAACTCAAATTGTAGTTGTCACTACTGGTAGCTTTTCAGGCTGTGGCCTTTGACCTGCTATCTTCCTTTTGTTTCTTGGAGCATTTCCTTTGCATAGTTTTCACTAAAAAGAAACAGAAAAAACATGTTTATGAAAGAAAAGGAAATCACACAGTATTTTAATGCCATTTGTCTTCAAAACATAGTTAAAAGAATATACACATTTATTATTTCATGAAACAGTGAAAAGTACATACACTTTTTTAATTCATGATTTTATAAATGAAACTGCCATTACTATTATTTTAAGTGCTGGGGAGTACGGTCCAGGGGTAGAATGTTTGCTTAGCACACTCAAAGCCCTGGATTTGATCCTCAGCACTGCAAAGAAGAAAAAAGGTGTTTTTGTTTTGTTTTTGGTTATGTAGTATTTACCAGATGCATGGCAGAATACCCTAAAAACAGTTGATTGGAATCAGACTGCATGTCCTTGCCCTGGCACTGAATCTTCCTAAACCTCTCTCATCTGTAATCTAGGGGAATCAACAGTGTTTTTGACAGGCTTCTGTGAGGACTTAACAGGGCAATGTAGAATAAAGATCAAGGACTCTGGAAAAGTCTGGCTCTGCCACTGATTAGTTGTGAAGCTCTGGACAAATTATTTAAATTCCCTGTGCCTCAGGTTCCTCTATAAAATGGGGGTGGTGAGGACGACTTAGCTTGCTTGTAGGACCAAATGTGTTCAACGGTGCTGGGTCTGGCCAATGGCAGGTGCTCACCATCAGCTATTATTATTGACCTTGAGTGAACTTCCAGGGCAGGGGTTATACTCTAACATTACATAATCTTGTGTCCTTAACTCAGTGGCACACATATGGTAGAGATGAAGCACTTTCTAATCCCGTGTTCATGCTCATAGTATGTCTATTGGCAAACACAGCTAATACCACTTACCACTATTAAGGTGGCAAATAAGTGACCTGTGTGACAGAGAATGGCACACTCAAACACTATACAAATATAAACAAAAATATAACTACATCTTCAAATTATCCAGAGTTCATATCCCACCCAGAATTTAGCATCCTACAGAAGGAACTTATGGGAACTTTGTGATTGAGTAATGTACTCCTCTCTAATGCACACAAGCGGTGCATGTGTGAAGTGTGGCCAACACCTGCCCTGCTTCTTTTGTGAGGCTGTGGGGTACAGACACCCTTAGGAGTGCTGCTTTCTTGGCAATGGAAAGAATTTCGGTCTTGTAGTAACACACAAGTCTGGCTCAGTCACTGACTAGTTGTTTCACCTCAAGCAAGTTTTTCTTCCTCTGTGTTCATTCCCACAGTGCAAAACTGAGTTTCCCTATGTTGCAGGATTTGTAGGTGTGATGTGTAGTACTGGGGATTAAAGGTAGGGCCTCACGCATGCCAGGCAAGTACTCTATTATTGAGCTCTAGCCCCAGGCCCATACTGCAGGACTTTTACAAAGATTACATGAGAAAGTAATGGGAAAACTTTTACTCCAGTCTGCCGTGTAAAGGCACGCTCTGTTCATTTCTTTCCTTTCTCCCTCCAAATTCAACACACTGAAGTCTCTGGATCTATACTTGTCTTATGTGTGCAGTCTTGTTTCATTCCATTGTTGTAGGCTTTAGTAGAAGATTGCTCTGGCAATGTCTCTTAGAAAAGGATGTCCTACCTGCTGGGCACCAAGGGGAAAGAGTCCAAAGAACTAAGTCTGTGTAACTAAGTCTGTGGTTTTCAGATTCATACTTTAGGAACAGTTGGTTCAAATGAAATCTCTTTTAGAACCTTAGTATAAAGAAAAAAGATTGAAGGCATTTTATTAGCATTCCTTTATATATAAAGGTTATAAAAGGTTACACTTTTATAACCATGAAAACAATATTCAGAATAAGTGATGCTTTGGTGACACATATCAGAAATCTAGAGTTAAAGATAGCTGCTGCAGACTTATCAACCTCAGCATTCAGTTCTGCCTTTTGTTTTGATTACACAGAATCAATAATTTATGATTTGCACAGAAAATAACATCTTAACCACAGATCTTTGTTAAGAGGAGCTTAACCAATGCTCCTCCTTTATCATGCATGGCAATACACACACCTAAAAACTACTGATGATCACATGTGACATGCTACACTTGTTCCTGCTACCAAACAAGCAGAACTCTCAGTGAGACCTGGTTTGCCTATGTATCTGAGCCTGCCTGCCTCTCAGCACTGCAAGATAGTTTTTGTACAAATTTATATGATTGAATGAAAAAAATCCACAGGGGTGACACATTTAGGAGACATTGAATAGGCACAGGAATGACACACGGTTTACACCGAGGACAAAAATGAGTCACTTGGCAGGCAAGGTGGGGATTGGTTAGTGTTTATCACTGGAATACATGGATCCATATACCTCCATGCTCTGCTCAGTGTTACACCTCGGTGGTTTCCTGAGATTCAGGTGAAATGCCCTTCTAATCCCACCTGGAGAAAGGCTGCCTCCTCCTCAGCTGCCTCCTTATCCTTTATCAGTGCCAGTAACTGCAGTAAGCCTGGAGCTGGGCCATCCTCAGGCAGATCAAACTGTTTTCGAACTGTCCTGCTAACTGCTCCAGCGATGATTTGGTCTAGGCGGGCCTGATTCACATCACCTTTCTCTACTGCTCCTCTCTACCAGTTTCTGTAATAACGGCTCTAGCCTTAGTACATAAGCAGACAACTTTTCTTCATCATTCTGGTAAGTGTTTAGATATTTGACCTGCAACTCCCTAGGATTATCAGTAACCCCAAATACTGTCTCAAGAGCCTGCAGGCAGTCAGGGACCTTAATTAAAGGATTACTTATCTTGAGGATATGAATAATATCAAACGCTGGTCCCCGAAGGCTCTCTATCAATCGCCTTCTCTTTTCTGCATCGGACACTTGCCATGTCTTCATCATCTGAGTAGTATGAAATATCCAAGGTCCAAATTCTTCTTCCCCTGGTTCTGGAGGATCCCTGCCTGAGAACAGTCTCAGTTTTTTATAATTTAGGTATTGCAGGGCAGGCTGAAGAGCCTCATCTAATGCCTGTGTCAACAAAGCCGCCTGCATTTCAGGGATCATGCCCTGGTCTAGGTCAAAAGGGTTATTTCCACACCCAAGAGCTCTGGTCAACTCACCCACTGTCATGCCCTCTCCTTCTAAAAACTCATTTAATTTCCTTAAAAATTCATTATCGGGTTCTGGCGGCTTAAAAATCACTCTCCAGACACCCCCTCTTCCCAGAATCTCCTTAGGAACCAGATCATGACTTGTCTCCTCAGTAAGACCTATTAAAGCTACATTCCTGTTTTCATCCCTTCTGAACATCCTCCCAAGCAGTCTGTATCCCCCCAAAGGAGCCAGGCCAGCCGGCAAAGCCTCCTCGATTTCCGCCACACCACAGGTCTGGGGGATGCCTGCAATCAACAGCGCTTTCCGAGGGTTCGTATCCATCCCTCTGCACCAGTCTTCTAAAAGCCTCAGGGTCATCGGGCCCAGAATCATAGATTTACGTTCTAATTCTTCCGGAGCGCGGATGCCCGCCTCAGTTCACAGCAATCCTGTGCAGTACCCCCTGCAGGTCTTGTCAACGTGCCGAGGTCCAGCAGCCTACGGGGACAGAGCCAGATCAGTTAGGGGTGTCTGCGTCTGGGGCACACGTACAGGTTCCCGCGAGCCCGCCGCTGCGCTCTGCCGCAGGCAGCACCTCCTGCCTCGAGCGCCCCTCTAGCCTGTGAAGCGATTCGCCAGCCCACCTGCCCTCACCGTTATCTACCGCGACGCCTGCGCCGTCTGCCGGCTGCCCAGGTGCGAGGCCCGCTCCGGACCAGAAGCAGGAGTGCGGGCGTACTCCGCTCTGATGGACGCTGGGGAGGCGCGCTAGGCGCCGGCAGTGGATGCTGAACAGCCCGGCCTCTGCCCTGCTCTCCGCGGCGAGGAGTGACGGGGCGCTCAGTTGTGACCTCGGCACCGGGGTCGATGCGCTGAGCGCGCGAGGCATCAGCCCAGGCCCAGCTGCTGCTGCACCGGTCGTGCTCAAGGAGGTGGTGCGGCGGGCGGAGGCGCCCTGACATCAAGAAGGCGGGCCTGGCGGCGCGCGCGCATTTCCGGCCCAAGCCGGAAGCCCCAACTGCGGCGGCATCCGGGACGGCGGGCGGGAGGGCCACTCGGGACAGGAAGGTGAGAGCCGGGACCCGCTCAGCTTTGCAGACTGTCTCCGACGGCGGCCGCTGCTGGGCGCCGGGCTCTCGGCGCTGCAGGGCGGCGAGGCCCGGCCTGGCGCTGCCTACGCAGCCCGAGAGCGGCAGGCGGGCGAGCGCTGCAGGGGGCGGGGCCGGCGCCAGGGAGGCCCCAGTGGCCCGGGAGCCTCCCGGACAGCTCGGGTGACCATACCCGCTCTGCCAGCGGCTACAGGGGCCGGGCCGCCGCGTGACCGCCTGTAATCACGCTGTACTTAGTCACTACTAGCTTGTGCTCCAGGCTGGCGGCGCTCACCTTTCTTCCCGAGCTGGGTGACCCAGGGGATTTCTTTTATGGTGGCTTGTTCTGAAATGCCAAAGCCACCCGATTATTCAGAACTGAGTGACTCTTTAACGCTTGCGGTGGGAACAGGAAGATTTTCGGGACCATTGTAAGTGTTTAAGAGTTACTGTGTTAATTTGGGGGCTCGGACGTTGGCATAATCTGTAGAACCCAGTGTTCAGATTTGAAGTAATACTGTTAAGCCTGAAAGCATTTCAACTGCAGAAGTGTCCCGTAGGAAATTAGCTTAATTTCAGTTTCTGAAGTGAAAGTGTGCAGGACCTATTTAAGCAGATGTAATGATTTATTTATTCTGTGGGATTCACATAAAAAGCAGAATATATGTTGAAACCAGTGTTCTTTACTTGCTTATAACTACTACATAGAACAGCCACCTGTAAGTTATTTACATTTCTTAAATTTATTTTGAATGTTAGTGGGGTATTTTAGAACTTTTGGAAACAAAGTAAATACATTGAAATAATTGCCATAGAAGCATTACTAGACCCTAACTGTATTTTTTCATTTTTTTGAAGGCACAGAGCATGGAGAATGATGAACTTCCGTCAGCGGATGGGGTGGATCGGAGTGGGACTATATCTGTTAGCAAGTGCAGCAGCATTTTACTATGTTTTTGAAATCAATGAGACTTACAACAGGCTGGCTTTGGAGCACATTCAACAGCACCCTGAGGAGCCCGGTGAAGGAACCACATGGACACACTCCTTGAAAGCTCGGTTACTCTCCCTGCCTTTTTGGTTGTGGACAATTATTTTTCTGATACCTTACTTACAGATGTTTTTGTTCCTTTATTCTTGTACAAGAGCTGATCCCAAAACTGTGGGCTACTGTATCATCCCCATATGCTTGGCAGTTATTTGCAATCGCCACCAAGCATTTATCAAGGCTTCTAATCAGATCAGCAGACTACAGCTGATTGACACATAAAATCAGTCACTGGTTTTTCTTAGGATTACCAAACTGCCAGTACTATATGGAGTCTGATCACAAGACTGCAGTTTCTTCACAGATCTCAGGAAGTTGTGGTGGGACAGAGGCTTTTTAAAAAATGTGACTAAGGGACTATCTTTATCTGAATAATAATGACTTTTTAGGTAAAGCCTGAGATATAGTACTACAAAATCATGTTGATGACTTCAGGTTTTACAAGTAAAATTGTGTCTTGTTATTTGTATTCTTTAGAAACTTGAATAAGTACCTGAACTCATTTCTATTCTACTGTGCAACATAGTGATAATTCAGAAATTTTTCCTTGAGGAAAAAAATGAATATGAACATTTCCATTGTGTTAAGTGTAAAAAGGTCCAAACATGCTCATAAAATTTAAATTTTATACAATTACATGGCTTGCTTTAAGATTTTTCAAACTCATAAACTAATTCATCCTTCTGTAGATAAGCCAAATGTTTGTTTGCATGCTTTCAGTTTGAGGAATTGGTATAAAATTACTGAGGTAATGGGTATGGGTTTATTATTAATTTTGGTGCTAGGGACTGAACCTAGGGCCTTACACTTTCCAACCACCCACACTGTTACTGGACTACATCCCCAGCTATGATGGCTGTCTTAATAGGCAGAATTTGTTCTGGATAATGGCTGGCTAAAATCATTATTAATGCTACTGGCTGAAAAAAATCTTGGGCTGAGTGGGGTTGGTGCATATCTATAATCCCAGCAATTTGGGAGGCTGAGACAGGAGGATCACAAGTTCCAGGCCAGCCCCAGCAACTTAGGGAGGCCCTAAGCAACTTAATGAGACCCCCCCCCCCTAAAATAAAAAATAAAAAAAAAAAAAAAAAAAAAAAGGCTGGGGATGTGGTTCAGTGGTAAAGCAACTCTGGATTCAATCCCCTGTACCAAAATAGTAATAGTAATATCTACCTGGGAAGAGACTCAGAGTCTAGAAATAACTTACACAGAAGAGGTGAATAGGTGAAGGCAATTTAATCCAGTCCTTCAGACACGATGCCCTTCTAAAGGCTACCATCCTGTCATCGTCCTGATTTTTTCTGCCTGTGGCAGTTGCATGAAGGTGTACTCCTTGTGCCTCCTGTCCTTTGCACTTATACACCTTGTGTCAGGTATCAATACAAATAACTAAGGAAATCAAAGTACAAGATTTTTTCTTTTCTGGGTGAGATCAGGAGATATTTTACACCGTTTTAGCAATAATCATAACCTTTTTTTGGTGCTTACTCTCAAGGTCTGCTTAAAGAGCTTTTCATGAATTAACTCATATATCACAACCCCTTTGAGAGGGCAGTTATTTTCCAGGTTTTACTGATGGGGAAACTAAGGAAGAAGAGTTAAGTAACTTGCCAAAACCAGGCATTCTGATTCCTTTGTGCCTAACCACTGAGCTATAGTGCTTTTTACAAATAACAAATGTTTTTAGTACTGGGTACTGTTTAGTACTGGGTACCAGTCATGCCAAAGAATGGAAACAGCAATATTAGTGAGACAAGTTTCCCCCGCGCCCCTCAATTTGTTTGAGCTACTGAAGATAAAGTTTCCTGGCAATCTCACCTTTATGCCACATTTGAGCCACAAGGAAGGTTGAGCATTCCACAGCAAACTTTTACCTAAAAGACACAGCAGGTACCATTGTAACTCAAAAGCAACAGAATCTCCCTTACCATCTCTAAAGGTCTAGTTACTATGTCTTTTGACATAAGACACTCAATCCAAACAATTAGCAGTTTGAAATACCTATTTTTCTCTGAGGGTTACATAATCAAAATCTTGCATCTTTTCTTTTTGCAACATTGGGTTTGAACATTTGCATCCTTGGAGTACTTAGTATGCATGCTGCAGGCGCTGTTGTTTCACGTGAATTCTTCACTTATTATCTTATGAGGCAGACATTGCATTGGTACTAGTACCATTTACAGAAGAGGAAATTTGACGCAGATAGGAATCAATAATCCATCCATGGTCACACAGCAAATTAAATGGAAAAGCCAGGATTTGAATCCAGGATGTCTGTCTTCAGATCTCCAGCTTTAAAATCATTCCATTTGACTGCTTCTCAAAAAAGGAAAATCACTGAGAAGTTTCCTGCTTTATTCGTCTTGATGCAGTGATAGTTTGGAAATGACTTCAGAAAATTATTTCAGTTGTTTTTTGTCTTATAAATGCTTGATGTACTGCCACTTGTGAAAAGCTAATTCCTTTTTTACTGAAGTAGATTTTATCTAGTTCTGGAATTTTGAGCTTTGGTAAGTAAATATTCAGTCTGTCTTGGTTCAAGATCATATTGCCTTGATCATAGGAATATGAATTGATAGTAGGATTAGTGTAGTACTTCAATATAATTACAAGTTTCCAGATTATAGGGTTAGTCTGCTTTATTATTTAAGGCTGACTTGTACAAGACCTGGATTACACCTTTTTCTTTTCTTTTTTTTTTTATGGCTACTTTCAAAGTATCTTTTGATAGGGTGAAAAGGAAGAGGATTGAGGAAGAGGGTGAAATTGATGAATAGGAAACTGTATAATAGATTTTCCTTCATATTCACATCACAATATGAAAAGTAGTGAACACAGGATTATGTAGTGAGTTGGGAGGTAAATATATTTAGGGATTTAGGGAAGGGACAGATATCCCTAGGATCCCTAACTTCTAAATATTTGCTTCCAGATAGGAGGAAAATAGAACTATATCCCACAAGGATTTCATGTCATTGCATTTGCAGCTACATCTGAGATGAAATAATCCTGTTGAGAATTTTTCACTGAAACGTCATACTTTTTTTCAAAGTATAAGAAAGGTAATTGCAGAAATATGTAATCATGGTGCTTTAGACAGCATTTAAATTTTCTGGTTTTAAAAATGACTTTAAAGTTAAAACAACAACAACAAAAAGACTCCCTAAAGTTTAGAATCCGGTTCTGTTTCAAAACCTTCAAAATTAAGTTTTTCTCTAGGGAAGTGGAATCATGAGGTCAAGTGCTCACATGAAAGTGACTGCACCCATAAAATAACCAAACCAGTGTGTGTGTTCCTCATGGCTAGTGTTAATCTTTTAAGATTAAAGGATTTCCTTCTTGATGGTCTAAACATTCTTATCTCTAAATTTACCACAATATCTCATGACTCATTTTTTGCATCAAATATTTGCTGTCACCTGATAAATTCTCCAGTGTATAGTTTCCATATAATTTTGGACCATGATTGGAAATCATCATGCATTAGTATTTGTTTAAGGCATTGAATAAGTATTAAAATTTGGCTGTACTTTAGAAGTACCCGGGGAAATAAAAATCAAAGCAAAATCCATCATACAACAATGCCAGGGTCCCTTGCTAATCAATTATATCCACCTTTGCAGGTGGGCTCCAGCCAATCCTGTTTTTAAAATCTTTCAAATGACTATTTGGTTTGAGAATCACTGGCCCAGTGTTTTTATGTAGCATTTACTGAAGATTCAACAGTCAGGAGAGCTTTGCTTGTCTTTGTAACAACTGCAGCAAACGTCTTGAAGGAAGTTCACTCCAGCCATTCTAATTACAAATCTTGTACAGTTGTCTGTACTTTCTCATTTCAAATTCTCTCCATTTGTCCAGAATATGCTTCCATCAGGCTTTTGCCTCCCACTACCAAAGCTGCTCTCCTGTCAAGAGGTCACCAGTCACTTATACTAACTCCAACAGTCAAGTCTTGGTTCTCAAATCATTTATCAGCAGTTTTTGGATACTGTACCCTTGAGATACTTCCTTCAGTTGGTTTCTGAACCAGCAGAACTTTAGTTATGATGGATATGTTCTTTGTGCTATTCAAATCACTAGCTGCTAGCTAGATGAAAGAAGCCCTCACAACGTGGCTAATATGACTAAGGAACTGAATTTTAAATTTTATGTTCATTTAACTAGCCATATGTGGCAAGTAGCTACCATGTATTAAGTGGTTCAGTTTTAGAAATTCTTCCTTATGGCTGCTTCTGACTTCTTTGCTGGTTCCTTCTAGTGTTGGTGTGCCCCAGTTCTCTTTTCTACACTTACTTCTTTGGTAATTTCATCCAGGCTAATGGCTTTAAATAACTCCAATTTATGTCACTATTTTGGATCTTCTGACCTCCAGACTTGATCATTCAACTGCCTACTTGATATGTTTATTAAGTGTATTACCAGGCACATGAAATTTAACCTGTCCAAGATTAAGGTGCTAATGTCTACCCACCAAACTGTTCCTCAAGTCCCCTATGACTGTATATTATCAGTCCAGTATCCAGAAGGAGCCTTTAAAAATGTTCTCTCTAAAAAATTCTCTCTGAATAAAAGCCAAAGTCCTAACTTTACATGACATACAATGGCCCCACCCCATGTTATACCTTTATTTTCTGCTACTCTTCTCTGCACCTGCCTTTATTCCAGTCACATTGGTCTTTCTTTCCTTTTTTTTTTTTTTTTTTTTTTTTCCTTTTGTAGTACTAGGAACTGAACTTAGGGTGCTTTACCACTGAGCTACATATATCCCCAGACCATTTTATTTATGTCAGGACAGGGTCTCACTAGGTTTGTTGAGGCTGACCGCGAACATGCCATCCAGTGCCTCAGCTTCTGGAGTTCACAGGGATTACAGGTGTATACCACTTTGCCCAACCACACTGGTCTTCTTGATGATTCTTGAACATATCAGAAAACTGAGGGCCTATGCATTCAAGTGCGTCTTCTGCCTGGTGCTCAACCATGATCTGTTCCATACCCTTCAAATCTCTGCTCAAGTGTCCTTAGTAAGGCTGCCCTCTGATTTCTCTATTTAAAATTCAACGTTCTCTATTTTTTTTTTTTTTTTTTTTTTGGAACCAGGGATTGAACTCAGGGACACTCGGCCACTGAGCCACATCCCCAGCCCTATTTTATATTTTATTTAGAGACAGGGTCTCACTGAGTTGCTTAGGGCCTTGCTAAGTTGCTGAGTCTGGCTTTGAACTCGCGATCCTCCTGACTCAGCCTCCCAAGTCGCTTGGATTACAGGCGTGCGCCACCACGCCCGGCCCAACGTTCTCTATTCTTTTGTAATTTTTCTCCACAGCACTTCTCCTCATATTCTATGTTGCATATTTTGTTTGTCAGAATCCAAAATCCCTGAAGGCTGAGATTTTTATCCATTCACTGCTGTGAGCCCTATTGCTAGAACAGTACTGGCACATAGTAGGTGCTCAGTATATATTTATTGAATACACATTTCTCTTGCTAGACTGTAAAACAGTTTAGTTCACCCTCCAGAGAGAATAAAGGTTGAATGTTACTATCTACTATTAAGTGCAGAGTAAATCTGTCACATGTTCTAGTTTACTTATTAGGCAAAGTTTTCAGAATATAGTGATATATTCTCTTCCAAGCCAAAATTTGTTGTTTGTTTTTTTTTGTTTTTTTTTTTTTTGGTACTAGGGATTGAACCCAGGAATATACCAGAGCCCTTTTAAATGTTTTGAGACAGCGAGAGCCTCCCTAAGTTGCTCAGGCTAGCCCTGAACTTGCAAGCCTCTTGCCTTGGCCTTCTGGGTCAATGGGGTTATAGACATGTGTCACCAAGCCCGGCCCAAGGCCAATCTTTAAAACATCTCTTAATTTATTTCTTGTTAACAGGCATTGTGATATTTGTTGTCTTGCAGTTTTCCTTACACTGAGAAAAACATATTCACAAACAAGATTTTAAGTAGTGGTTAGAGCACTTAATTAATTCTCCTTAAAAATGAAAGTAGGGCTGGGGTGGTGGCTCAGTGGTAGAGCACTTGCCTGTCATGTGTGAGGCCCTGGGTTTGATCCTCAGCACCACATATAAATTAAAAAAAAAAAAAAATTACAAAAAAAAAAATGAAAGTAACATGTTTCCTAAGCCATCTAACAACCAAGTACAACCACTCTTAGAGCTATAGCACACAATTAGTACTTGGGTGTTCAAGGCAATACCTTGGACCTACAAAGCACTCAAACTACTTCTATCCTCACAAGAATCAGAGTAAATTTCTTGTTTTTTTTTTTTTTAAATAAATTTTTTAGTTGTAGGTGGACACATTTTTTTTTTTAATGTGGTGCTGAGGATTGAACTCAGTGCCTCATGCATGCTAGACAAGTGTGCTACCACTGAGTCACAATCCCAGCCCCAAAGTAAATTTCTATTTAAAACTATAACCCAATGGCCTAGTAGTGTTCCTATGTGAGCTGCTACTTTTTAAAAGATTTAAATAGATGCTTATTTCTAGCATTCACTGTTTCCTGGGCCATTTCTTTAAATAGGGTGAATTCTGATCCCAAAGGTCACCTGAGAACTGAAATAGTTACAGTAACACTGTGAAATTCATTTCATGCTTTGAAAATAATGCACTGGTTATAGGATAGCATATTCAAGGTTAAGGCTAGACATACACACCACTTCTAGAAACACCTTCCCCCTTATGTTCCCCTACTTTATATTTAAACTAGCTTTCCTAATCTCTAGAAGTTGCTTTCTACTTCCTCTTCTGACAAAATACTTGGATGGAAAAATACTTTTATTTGGGTATACATATGTGTGTGTGTGTGGGGGGGGGTTGCTTTGTATGTGAAGCTGTATTCTTTGCCCTGAATTTACATGACAGAGTATTAAACTGTTATGTGGCTGATCTGCCCTTATTAAGTTCAAAGCATAAGTTTTTAAAGTTAAAAGTTATTAGCCATGTATGGTGTCACAAGTCTGTAATCCCAGGGACTTGGGAGGCAGAAGCAAGAGTATTACAAGTTATTTAACAAGACCCTGGTCTTAAAATGAAAGTGCTTGGGGAGAGGACTTCTGAGTTCATCCCCAGTACCACCCCCTCCCCCAAAAAAAGAAAAAGAGAAAGGTTCACAATTTTTTCCCTGTATTTTTTATTTTTTTATTTTTATTTTTGGAACCGGGATTGAACTCAGGTGCACCTGGCCACTGAGCCAGATCCCCAGCCCTATTTTGTATTTTATTTAGAGACGGGGTCTCACTGAGTTGCTCAGGGCCTCGCTAAGTTGCTGAGGCTGGCTTTGAACTCACGATCCTCCTGCCTCAGCCTCCTGAGTTGCTGGGATTACAGGTGTGTGCCACCGCGCCTGGCTTTTTCCCTGTATTTTTTAAACAAAAAGAACAAAAAGGCATAAAATGAAAAATATCCCTCTCCCTTAATTCCTATACTCTCTTCCTAGCAGCAGTTGGACTATATCTTTTCAGAGGTAGTATAAGCATGTCTAGCCTACATTTTCTAGTAATTTAGCATTCTACAGATTTCTATTTCTTCCTAGTTTTCATTTAACAGAGATTGAATCTTAATGACACACAAGGCTACCTATACCTTGGTCTTAAAAAAGAGAGTGAGCAAGTGTGTCAGGGCCTATACATAGAATATATACATATTTTTTAGTTGTCAATGAACCTTTTTTTAAATTTATATGCAGTGCTGAGAAATCAAACCCAGCGCTTCACACATGCTAGGCAAGTGCTCCACCACAGTGCCACAACCCCAGCCTCCTTGGTCTTTTTAATGGTTGCACAATATTGTTGTATTAACATTTCTCCATTTTTATTGAACTGGTCTTCTGCTGATTGACATTATCAACTTCATTTTCAAAGAGTTTATACCAGTCTACACTCTCCCCACTCTTTTTCATTGACCTAGTCTTTTCTTTTTTTGGTGGTGCTGGGGATTGAACCCAGGGCCTTGTGCATGTGATACAAGCACTCTACCAACTGAGCTATATCCCCAGCCTTTTTAAATGGTTTTTATTTTGAGACAGGGTCTTGCTGAGTCCTTATAGCCTCCCTAAATTGCTGAGGTTGGTCTTGAACTTGTGATCCCCCTGCCTCAGTATCCCTAGTCACTGAGATTACAAATATGTGCCACCATGCCTAGCTCTCCCCACATCCTTTCTAGCTCAACATTGTATCAGTCTTAGAAGTGAAAAATGGCATTACACTGTAGTTTTAATTTTCATTTCTTTGAAATGACATATTTTTTCACTTAAAATCCATGTATTTCTTTTCCTGTGTCCATTTCCTTTGCCTATTTCTGCTGTATTTTCCTGACAGGTACATAAGAGATATATATGGGAATTTATTCTTAGTCATTTGCACTGAAAATGTTAAGTACTTTTCCCCTCTTTATATTCTTACCTTATTTACAGAATGTTCAGGGATTTTATTATGTAATAGTATTTACTTTTCTTTCATATTTCTGGATTCTTAAAATCTTAGGAAACCTTCCTCATTCTAAAACCATAAAAGTCATTATTGTCTTCTATTACTTTTGTGGACTTATTCTTTTATACAAAAAATCTCCAATCTACCTGAACTTTCTTTTGTTTTCTGTAGTATTGGGAATTGAACTAGGGGGCTAGAACACTGTGCTACATCCCCAGCCCTCTTTATTTTGTATTGAGACAGAGTCTTGCTAACTTGCCTAGGCTGGCCTTGAACTTATGATCCTCCTGTCTCGGCCTCCCCAGTTGCTGGGAGTAACCCCATACCTGGCCTGAAACTTATATTCTAAGGAGTGAGGAAAAAAAACTCAACTTTTTCACAAAACTAACCAATTTGTTTCTTTTCTTGGTAAAATAAAAATGAGATTTTGCCAGGCAGAATGACCATGCCTATAATTCCTGGGACTCAACGGTAGAGCACCCCTGGGTTCAATCCCTAGCACTACCAAAAAAAAAAAAAAAAAAAAAAAAGAGTTTTATTATAACCATTCCCCAATTTCTCCAATAGAGAATTTCACATCCTACTCTAATATATCTATTAAAAAATTACCACGAAATGATCGTAGTGCAATTCATTTCCCAAAACGTGTTAATTTTTTTAAGATGTAGATGGACACAATACCTTTATTTATTTATTTTATGTGCTGCTGAGGTTCCAACCCAGTGCCTCATACATGTAAGGCAAGTGCTCTACCACTGAGCTACAACCCCAGCCCCCAAAACATGTTAATTTTATCTGTAACTATCACCAGTCCTGATACAGTTGTGAGTTTTGCAGCACTCAACTACCACACACAATTAAATTCAAACAGGAATTACTTGTAAACATTTTATAACAGCACAGTGGTTGAAAATTGAATTAAAAGCTTAGATTTTGGGGATGGGGATATATCTGAGTGGTAGAGTGCTTACTTAGCATGTATGAGGACCTGGGTTCTATCCCCAGCTCTGCCAAAAAAAACCCCTTAGGTTTTCAGGATGTTTTATAAACCTTATTGCAATATATTGTATTTATGGACAAATAAAGATCAGTAGAATAAAAGCAAGCAATGCAGGGAGAGGAGGAGAATGAAGTTAACCAGCCCTTTTAATTTGAGACAAGATCTTGCTAAGTTGCTTAGGGCCTTGTTGAGGCTTAGCTTTGAACTTATGATCCTCCTGTCTCAGCCTCCCAAACCACTGGGATTACAGTGCACACCACCACACCTAGCTAATGGCCAATTTATAAAAAAACGGAGCGAGCCGGGCACGGGGGTGCATGCCTGTAATCCCAGCACTTGGGAGGCTGAGACAGGAGGATCACGAGTTCAAAGCCAGCCTCAGCAACTCAGCGAGGCCCTAAGCAACTCAGTGAGCCCCTGTCTCTAAATAAAAAACAAAATAGGGTTGGGGATGTGGCTCAGTGGTGGAGTGCCCCTGGGTTCAATCCCCAGTATCCCCCCACCCCCAAAAAATAAAAATAAAAATGGAGCAAACTATGTTATATTCATTTATGCACATCAAAATGAACACCACTATTATGACTATAATGCACTAATTAAAAAAAATAGTGATAGAAAGAAATGACACACTTACATAGACCAAACAATTTCACTGACAATAGTTGTGTCATTAATAGGCTAAATAGGAACTAGATAAAAGTACTATATAACAAACAGAACTAAAGACACCTCCAAATGAAAACAAACTATATTTCTTTAGCTGGGCATGGTGGTATACATGGCTGTAATCTCAACTATGCCGGATGCTGAAGAAGGAGGAATTGCAAGTTCAAGGCCAGCCTGGGTAACTTAGCAAAACCCTCGCTCAAAATGAAAGATAGAAAAGAGTGTGAGAGAGCCATTGGATTCAAACCCCAGTATTGATAGATAGATAAATACATTAAAAAGTACAGTCCTAGCCAGGCGTGGTGGCACACGCCTGTAATCCAAACGACTTGGGAGGCTGAGTCAGGAAGATCACGAGTTCAAAGCCAGCCTCAGCAACTTAGCGAGGCCCTAAGCAACTCAGTGAGCCCCTGTCCCTAAATAAAATACAAAATAGGGCTGGGGATGTGGTTCAGTGGCCGAGAGTCCCTGAGTTCAATCCCCGGTTCCAAAAAAAAAAGTATAGTCCTTCCCAAATAAAAGTAAAAAAGATTCTCTGGAGAAAATGTTTAAACTGAAAATGAAACCTAAAGGATGAGAAAAGCTAACCAAATAAAGGAAGTCATAGCCCAGGGGGCAGGGTGGACTAATTTACTTCTATACTTTTTCTTTACTTTTTTCCCCAAAGTACACTTTTCTTCCCAGGTGATTTAAGGCAGGGGGGTGTCTTAATGTTGTAATGCTATCTATAGCCAAGCAACCACACCCTATTATAAAAGAGTGAAGATTCTTGGCTACAGAATTCTCCTTAAAATAAATATTGCTTAAGCATTTGCTTTTAGAAGAGCCTCCTGCAAACACTCCATGTTTCACAATTTAGAAAATTATTTAAGTACAGTGTCAAGTATTTTTAGGGAGGGCTACAGCACTGACTTTCCTATACAAAAGTAAAATTGGGAGTTGTTCTGCTTGCCTCTGACTAAAGTTTGTACCATTAGAAGGCAACAGAAGGCTGGGGATATAGCTCAGTTGGTAGAGTGCCTGCCTTGCAAGTACAAGGCCCTGGGTTCAATCCCCAGCACCACAAAAAAAAAAAAAAAAAAAAAAAAAAGAAGGCAACAGATTAGAAAATTAGGCAGGGCATTTTTTCTACTGATCCTTTAAACATCTTTTTGGTCAAACTTGTGACTCACTTATGAAGAAGAAAGTATTAGAATTAGAATCAGTATTAAAACTAAGTAGAAGATCAAAACTATAACCCAGAACTTCCACATCACAAACACTGTTTTGAAATTTCTTCACAAACATTAAACAAAGAAGGAAACAAAAAGTTCAGGAGCAAAATTCAGCTTAGTTTAACCATATAATACCAACTATGTAAGTTTTTTCTTTAAGGATTATAGATGGTAGTATTATAATAAATCACAGTTGAAATTAGAAACATCATCATAAACTAAACAAATAAGATAATTTCTGACCATTTATAACCTTTTCTAGTGGCACTGTTTGGATTACATAAGAGTACTTAGTAGAAGACTGATGTTCCAAGTAAAATATTTTAAGGAATGAAAAGTGTATAAATTGAGTATTTTTAATAACATACTGTTAAGCCCCCAGCACCGCCAAAAAAAAAAAAAAAAAAAAAAATACTGTTAAGCTATAGATTTCAGAATATGCAACTGGGAAAGTACAATGATAATATTTAATTATTTGATAATAAAAGTGATTCATGAAAGCTGATTAATGATTTAATATTTTATGATTAAAAAAAAATCTAACCAGCTATAACCCAGCTCTGTCAATGGTTAGCTCTGTAAACTGAGGCAAATAATTTGAGATTCAGTTTATCTCTGAAATATAATTTGTAAGGATACTTCCAACTCTACAATTCTGTAACTATTTGTGTTTCATTAGGTGCATGCTACTTGATTTCTCTGCATTTTAGCTATCTAAAGTAATCAGGAAAGATGGACGGTAAATTAAAAATGCCTTTATTCCACTGATAATCAGAAACACACACACAAATATATATTTAGGAATATATATTTTTAAACATTTCAACAGTTCTTTGTTAAGTAAAACCAAAGTATGACTACAAGTGGAGAGGAAATAGCTACATTAGAGTCAACAAAGCTGGTTTACTTAGTTCTCATACTTGTACTTGTACATATATCATATTATGGCACAAAAACATCCTCCATCTTGTATATCAAGCTCCCAGATAAATCAGAAGATTAATTCACCCTGAGAGGGATCATCTCTGGGTGTCTAAATAAAAGCTATATAAGATGTAAATTCAACATTTCCTTGGTGTCACTCTCAAGGTCTTCCTTTCTCTTCAGTATTTCTATTTCCTTATTTTCCTTCTACTTACAAAGAATTGACATTCCAACATTTAATACCAATTTCTGCCATCAGTTCTTTTAGTTCTTTGAAATACTGTTGCCTATGATTCATAACATGTTCTTTGTATAACAGAATCCAAGAGGTGTACACATCCCACAATTTAAATTCAGTAGCTATTTTAAAAACCAAACAATGATGAAAATCCAGTTGCCAAGTTGGAGGATTTTATACATTCATAAGTATTCTGTTTCATTTCTATGGCTTGAAATTTCTCTCAAGAAAACAGACTTCATTCCTAAACATTTATTGTATCTTTCTCTGCTAGAAACAGAAGCAAGTTTTCTCTCTGACAAATCTATCACAAGGGAACAAATTAAGTGCTTTCCCAAAATGGAGCATAAGTCTTCCTTAATATCAGTGTATCATAACTAGGATGTAGCAGCAGTCTTTTAAATTTCATAAAATTATAGCTAAGAAGGCAGTTTTGGCCGTTTTGCAGATGGTCCATCTGAGTTAGTTCTTTTATCAATGTTATTTTCATCTTCTGCATCATCTTCATCATCACCTTTTAAAATAAATATTTGTTGTATGACATGTTCAGTGGGTTGAAAGAAATATAGATAGCTAAATGGTTGAAATGAGACCATTTCACTTTAGGGATTAATAAAACCACACTTCTTTAGATTTTAAAAAGACTTCAGGGATTTTAATATTTAAAACCTTTCCTTTCAATTATTTTCTTTTTTGGAGATATAATTTCTTTAACATAAAATTAGCTTCTTTCTTCCCCCCCCCCCTTGGGGGGGTATTGGAGATTGAACCCAGGGGTGCTTAATCCTTTGAGCCACATTCCCCACTCTCTTTGGGTTTTTTTTTTTTTTAAGAGACAGAGTCTATTGAGTTCCTTAGGGTCTTGCTAAATTGCTGAGGCTGGCTTTGAACTCAAAATTCTGCCTCACCTCTGAAGCTGCTGGAATTACATGCGTGTACTATCACACCTGGCTGACTCTATTTTAAAGTGTATGATTCTGTGGTTTTCAGGATATTTACTTGCTTGTGCAACTATCATCACTAATTCTGGAATACTTTCATCACCCCCAAAAGGAACTCTATACTCATTAGCAGTCACTTTTCATTCCACTCAGCCCTTGAAACTACTAATCTACTTTCTCTATGGATTTTCTTACTCTGGACTTTTCATATAAATGGGATCATACAATTTGTGGCCTTTTGTGTCCGATTCATTGTATGGAGCATGTATCAATACTTCATATCTTTTTATTGCCAAATAATCACATTTTGCTTCTGCACTAACCAGTTCAGGAATATGTGTTGTTTCCATTTTTTAGCTATTACAAATAATGCTGCTATGAATCTGAGTGTGTAAGTTTTTGTTTAAACATTATTCCAGTTTTCTTGGGAAGACTAACAATGTCACTACTGACTGCTTCACATGTTAAATTTTAAGTTGTTTCTTAAATTCTTTTTTAGTTGTCAATGGATCTTTTTTTATTTATATGAGGTGCTGAGAATTGAACCCAGTGCCTCACACACGCTAGGCAAGCACTCTACCACTGAGCTGCAACCCCAGCCCCAACTTTTAAGTTTTTGAGAAAATGTCAAACTGATGTAGCTGGCAACATCATTTTACATTTCCACCAACAATGTACAAGTTCTCCAATTTCTTCACATCCTAGGCACTTTTCATTGTTCTTTTTAAAAGCCAGCACCCACATCAAGATAGAAACAAAATGGAAAGGAAAGGTACAGTTTAAGCTCTTCTACGAGAAGAGTAAGCATCTATCTATCTAGTTCTTAGTATTTTTGTTTTTTAACTGAGGGTAGTCTAAAATGCGCTGACCTGTTTCTGTATTCTCATTTAAGGTTTCTTTTTTTAAACTGACAGAGTTAAAAGTTTATGGTTTTGCTTTCCAAACGGCACCTACAAAACTGGGGTATGGAAAACGAGTTTCTGGGGGTGAACTTGTTCAACTGAAATCTGTGCCACTCTTCGGAACCGGTTCCTACTGTAACCGACTGCACTCTTTCAAACCTGCCTGTAACTTCACGCCCGGCAGCCGCCTGTTTCCTCTCCAACACCCAGCTCAAAAGTCATGGCCACTTCAGGGAGGCCTTCGCTGGGACTCTCGGCTTGCAGTAGCGAGAGGGTCCCAGAATCACAATTTCTCATTCTTTAACGTGCGTGTCCGCCTGCCTCATCCCACTGATTCACAGGGGCAGCAACTAAGTCGCATTCACCTCCTTCCTTCTCTGGCCTCAGCCCAGAACCACTCTGCTTGACAGAGGAGTGGGCGTCCAGTGCGGGTTTTGTGATATAAATGAAAAGTCGGGAAAAGGCTTGGGTAGAAACAGCTTGGATACACAGGGCAGGGAGTGCCCGCAATTTTTAGAAGCAACTTTGCCCCCGAGGCTCACTTTCCGCCACTCCGCCACTCACTGGGCGGCCCCGCCGACGTTACCGGGTCCCCGCCCCGCCCTCCTGTGGCTCCAGCACCTTCTCAGAGCTCACCGTCCAACGCCTCCTCTCGGGCCACGCGGCCCTGCGCTTCCGGCTGTGCCAGGGGACCGAAGAAGTCGGACACCAGCTCCTTCATTTGGGTCACGCCCGACAACAGGTTTTGAAGAGAGTTGGCGTCTCCCGACCCGTCACACAATACCCGCAGCCGCTCCTGCTCCCCGTCGGGTCCGACGTACTCTCCTGAAAGCTCCATGGCGACCGCTTAGCTTTAAGAACGCGCCACGGAAAAGCGCCGCCCGGAAGCGGAAACCAGCCCGCGGCCGGCGCGGGCGGGAGAAGCGAGAGGAATGACTTCCGTTTGTCGGAAACCGCTCCTCCCACTTCCTTCGCCTTCCTTCTTTGGGATTGGTTCCTGGCACTCAGGCCCCGCCTCCTCCGCTACGCCCCTCGCGGCCGCTTTTCCCGCCTCCGCCAGGGTCGAGCTGGAGTCTCGGTGACAGTTGAGGATGGCCGGAGCTGAGGGGCACTCTGGACGGCAGTCGGAGCTGGAGCCCGTGGTGTCGCTGGTGGACGTACTTGAGGAGGACGAGGAGCTGGAGAATGAGGCGTGCGCCGTCTTGGGCGGCAGCGACTCCGAGAAGTGCTCCTACTCGCAGGTGGGCGCTCGGCCCGGGCCTCGTCTTCCCCCGCGGCTCGCGCTGAACCTTCACTCCCCGGCTTGGCTTTCCCTTCTCCCTCTTGCCGCAATCGAGCCCCCTGCGCTGGTTAGGGCCGCTATTCGTCATGGGCTTCACATCCCAGGCTGCTCTTTTATCGTCAGCCTTCCCTGGACCCCTTTCCTCGGCCTGTGTCCAGCAGGGCCTTCCTCCTGCCTGTCCTCTCCGTGCGGCTTTGGCGCTCGAGCGGCTGCTCTGCCTTTCCTCTCCAGGCCCTTCTTGGTGGCCTGGGTGCTCTTCACGAAACCAAACGCACGACCTCTCAGATGCACACATCTTTCCCCTACTTTTCCATCCTTAGAGTGTTTTAGGGGTCGAATGGGAGAATCAGAGTAGAGATAGAGAACCCTGGATTTGAAAATCTCCGTGTGTGGGATGGGCTCATTGACAGCGCTGCAATGTAGTTTAAGAGCTTACTAGCACTTTCTTTATTCTTTTTTCCCCTCGAATCAAAACAAGTACCCTATTCCGTGTTTGCAGTTTCACTCCCCCAACTGGAAATAGACCGGAACCAGAACAGCAGGTGGCCCTAGCAAGGGAGGGGAGAAGAGGAGAAAACGTTTGGAAGATGTTGTACACAAGGGTTTGATGGGATGTGATGCAGTGTTTTGTGACTCATCCTGTATTTTTAGGTACAAAAACGAAGAAGGGTGGGTAGGAAGAAAACTAACAAGGATTACAAATCGGTAGGAGAAAGATTATTTAGGCCTGGTTGAGGGAAAAGTTGGGGAATGAGGGGAGAGACTTGCAGTTATTTTGTAATATGGTCTGAAGTCATAATTTGACAGTTGTCATCATTAACCAAGTTGAGTTTATACTGCATATGACTAGATTGTTGAATAAACCTGGTATACAGAGAGAGTCCCAGATGTTGGCTTCCATATAAAATCTTTGATCACTGTTAAAACAACTTTTTTCCTTGATTAAAAAAAAAAAGTCTTCAATCTAAGCTATTTTTGAAATGTAGTCAGTTTTATCAAATGGATGTCCTTCAAGTTTTCTTTTTATTGAAGTGAAACATTGAAATTTGCATAAATCATATGTATAGATTTTGAAAAAAGTGAAGGCATGCATGTACCCTCCCACCACCCAGATCAAGAAACAGAATATCACTGGCATCCCAGAAGCCTGCCTGTATGTCTCCCTCCTTCTAGAGGAAGGTAACCCTTATCAAGATTTCCAAAAGTTTTGCCATTTTTCCTTCAGCTTTTTGTTTTGGAATATTTTAAAGTTACAGATAAGATTAAAGAATAGTACTATGAACACCTGCAATACCTTTTACATGTATCAATTTTTTAACATTTTGTCATGTTTATCTTTCTCCTTCATATGCTTTTTTTGAGTCACTTGAAAATCAACTGCACATGTCATGGCACTACATTTCTAAGTACTTCAGCATGCATCTCCTAAAAATCAAAGGGATTCTTTTCATGCATTGATTTTTCCCTTTGATGGAATTTCACACATTTCCACTAAATTAAAGTGTGAAATTGCATACATAAACCTGTATACCTTTACCTACATCTTCATATGTTAAACTGTTTATAAACAGACCAGTTTATTCACAGCTGATTGATAAATTTAAACTTCTTACCTCCTTAAGATATTTTTTGCATGAAAATAAAATTAGCATAGATTTGAAATGCAGCAGTATTTTGTACTTTGTTGTATGAAAGTCTTAAGTTGTCTCAATGATTTTTACAGGAAGATCTTGACCACAAACTATCTGATTTTAATTATTTCTCAGATTTTAGTATTAATGAACTATGGTATTTCATTAACTTATTCTCTTCTGTTTTGGGACTGTCTTTTAGGGCTCAGTAAAGAGACAGGCACTCTATGCCTGTAGTACCTGTACCCCAGAGGGAGAAGAACCAGCAGGAATTTGTCTAGCTTGCAGTTATGAATGTCATGGCAGTCATAAGCTATTTGAGCTATACACAAAAAGGTAAGCAGAATGCTGAAAGTTTTCTGTTATAGGTTATTTACCAGACACAGTTTTTTCTTAATTTTGCTTTTTCACTCAAAGTAATTGTGCACTGTTGAAATTTGATGTGCTTGTCTTACATAAGTGGAAGAAAATGGTTTTTCCATAGGACCTTTTAAAATATAATTATGGTATAAAATAAAATTACTCATTCTTTTCTGCCATTATTTTGTGTGTGTGTGAGCAACATAGATATTTGCCTTTTTTATTTTGTTTTGAGATGGGATATTGTTGTCTTGCCAAGGATGGTCCAAAACTCCTTGTCTTTATGCATATTAATTTTAGAATTATAAAATCTTTTATTGTTATGAGCTTGGGGAAATTCCAAATCAGATATCTGGACAGCAATGAAGCCACCTTTTAGATCCTGGAAATGAGTTGAAAGGGTTGAAATGAATTGAAAAGCTATGATTTGAGTTTAAGGAGTACTTCATTAGATTTAAAAAGAAAAATTAAATTGGCTTTTCCTCCTTTTTTCCAGAAATTTTCGTTGTGATTGTGGAAACAGCAAGTTTAAAAATTTGGAATGCAAATTATTTCCTGTAAGTAAGCAACCTAACTATAAATGCATTTGAAGGAACTGAGGTTGATATTTACCAGAGTGGGTAGAAACCAAAAAGGAGGTTCTTTTGCATATTCTTTGCAGATGGGTATTTCATTTCTTATTTTGTTGGAAAAAACAACCTTTTCAGAGCCTATGCAATTGATATAAAAGGTTTTGTGGGGACAGTTTTTTTAACAGTAATTCAGGTTTATTTACTTATTTTCCACATTTTTTATTGGTGCGTTATACTTGTACATATTGATGGGATTTGTTGTTACATATTCATATATGCACCCAATATAACAATGTAATTTGGCCAGTATCACTCCCTAGCATTTCCCCCTTCCTTTTGTTTTCTTTCTAGTTTATGCATCTGAAAGAAAACACACATCCTTAACCTGAGTTTGACTTACTTGTTTTACATAATGGTTCCTAATTCCATCCATTTTCCTGCAAATGACATGATTTCATTTTTCTTTATGGCTGAATAAAATTCCATTATGTATGTATACCACATTTTCTTTATCCATTCACCCATTGATGGACACCTATGCTGGTTCCCTAGTTTGGCTGCTGTGAATTTTGCTGCATGGATATGCATGTATCATCACTAGTAAGATGACTTTAATTCTTCAGGGTAAATACTGAGAAGTGGTGTAGCTGGATCATATGGTGATTCCATGCCTACTCTTTTGAGGAGTCCTCATACTGATTTCCATAGTGGTTGTACTAATTTGTAGTCCCACCAACAGTGTAAAAGTGTTTGTTTTCTTCCACATCCTCTCCAGCGTTTATTATTATTTGTGTTCTTGATGACTGCCATTCTGACTAGTTTGAGATGAAATCTCAGTGTAGTTTTGATTTACATTTCCCTAATTGTTAATGATGTTGAACATTTTTTTCATATATTGTTGGCCATTTGTATTTCTTTTTTTGAGAAATGCAATTTAGTTTATTTGCCCATTATTAATTGGGTTATTTGATTTTTTGCTCTAAAGTTTTTGAGCTCTTTATATATTCTAGATATTAATCCTCTGTCAGAAGAGTAGCTAGCAAAGATTTTCTTCCATTCTGCATATTTTCTCTTCATATTCCTGATTGTTTCCTCTATTATGCAGAAACTTTTTAATTTAATGCTGTCCCATTTATTAACTCTCGGACTTATTTCCAGAACTTTAAGCGTCTTACTGAGAAAGTCATTGCCTCTGACTAAAAGCTGGAGTGTTGACCCTACGTTTCTTCTAGGAGTTGCATAGTTTCTCATCTAATGACTCAGTCTTTGATCCATTTTGAGTTGATTTTTGTGCAGTGTGAGACATAGCATCTAATTTCATTTTTTTATATATGGGTAACCACTTTTCCCAGCCTCATTTGTTAAAAAGGCTGTCTTTTCTCCAGTGTGTTTTTGGCACCTTTGTTAAGGATCAGATGACTGTAGATGTGTAAGTTTGTCTCTGTGTCTTCTATGCTGTGTCTTTGGTCTGTATGGTGTTTCTATGCCAGTGCCATGCAGCTCCTGTTGCTGTAACTCTGTAAAATAATTTGAAGGCAGGTACTGTGATGCCTCCAGCGTGGCTTTTTTGGCTTAAAATTGCTTTGGCTATTCTGGGTCTTTTATTCTTCGAAATGAATTGGAGGACTATATTTTCTAGTTCTGTGAAGAATCTCATTAGTATTTTGATGGGAATTGCATTGAATTCGTATTTTGCTTTGGTAGTATGGACTTTTTAACAATGTTAATTCTGCAGGTTTATTTATGTTGGTTATGCTTATTCTTTGAGACTTTCAAAGCAAACGATACAACTTTTTAAAACTGAATATATCAAATAGTAATAATGCTAAATCCACATAGCACTTTTCACTGCATTTTGGCTAATAAACACTATACTAACATCATAACTTTTAGTGAAATAACAGAGGTAAATAAAAAGTAAGGAATATGACTTATTCCTTCATAATTGCCCAAACTGTCATGTTTTTTACACTCCTTTGTAGGTTAATTATGGGCAATTTCTTTGACTCTTTTTCTCCTCCCAGTTAGCTAAGGGTTTTGGCTATTCACAACTGTGCATAAAGAGGTACATTGAAATTCTACGCCAATGTTGGTTCACACAGGTTGATATTAATACTTATAAATAACTTTTACCTCCATTTTATTTAATGATTGTATTCAGTTTCCTCAGTTGCTACAGAGGATACAAAAATAATTTTTATTTTTTTCCTCCAAATCTTGGAAACAGTATCTTTAGGAGTGAATTTTCTTCAGACTTTGAAAGTTTAAGACTAGCTTCTGGGAGGAAGATATTTAATGTAGAAATTTATCAAATGCATAAATTTTATGATGCATGAAATTACCCTTAAAATTAAGTGATATTATATACTGAAATTAATATTATCTTTCAGGACAAAGCAAAGGTAAATTCTTGTAATAAGTACAATGACAACTTTTTTGGATTATACTGCATTTGCAAGAGACCTTATCCTGATCCTGAAGATGAGGTAAGAAAATTGGAGGTTAAAACCTGGGATTATGTCATCTCTAGCCTTAATTCCTTAACCTCATGTCATATCTGGGCCTCTGGGAGGGTCTATAGGAGGCCTTTTAGGATGCTCAAGGATTCTGATTTACCCCTTTTTATAAATGTGAATTGGATCTATACCTGGTATTGCTCGCACTTATTATTCTCATTGTTACATCATGATTATGAGGTATTGGAGAGAACTCTCCAAAGACCAGAACTTCTTCCCTTTCTCTTCCTTTCCTGTCTCCTGACCCCTCCCCCAACACTTACTGGGAAATGATCTTCAACTTCTTGCTGTCCTTAAAGGAAAGAAATGTGTAACCAACTGGGTTCTCTTAAAATTTTCGATTACAAGTATATGCAGAATTTAAAGAGTTTTTCTTTACTCCTTTGCTTTTCACCTCTAAGGTATAACCTGTTAACACTTCTTAGTGTATATATTTTCAAGTCTTTTGCTGTGTATGTAAAAGTGTTTGAACATGTGTTTCAATGTGTAATTTCCTTTTAACAAAAGTGAAAATTCTGCCACACATGCCTATAATCCCAGCAACTTGGGAGGATGAGGCAGAAGGATCACAAGTGCAAGGCCAACGTCAGCAACTTAGCGAGGCCCTAAACAACTCAGCAAGACCTTGTCTCAAAAATTTTTAAATGGGCTGGGGATGTAGCTCAGTGATAGAGTGCCTCTAGGTTCAATCCCAGCCTCCCCTGCAAAAAAAGAAAATTCTGTACATTCACTTCTGCAACATTTCAATATATCATAGACATGTTAAGCAATGCAAATCTCCCTCATTTTAACTGCTGCAGTGTATCCCATAGTTTGAAATGTTAATTAACGTAACTGTTCTTTTATAGCAGAATAATGTTGTCTAATTTTTCACTATTACTAAGAAGGCTACAGTGAACATCCTTATACAGTGATGTAACTGAGTATACTCCTGCAGGTATTTATATGGAATGGATATCTAGAAATAGACTTGACTAGTCAAAGAATTGTTATATTTAAAATTGTAATCATGCCTGGCAAAATGGTTCGGCCACCAATGGTATATGATAGCATTTTTTCTCCCAGTACTCTAACCAGCCCTATTTTATTACCACTCCTTATATTTTGCCATTCTAATAAAGGAAGAATAGTATCTTTCAAAATTTTTCCTTTCCCTGATTATGAGTGAGGTTAAGCATCTTTTTATGATTTTATTGGACATTCGTAATAATCTTTTTTGAATTGTCCTTTCAATCTTTAGCCCACATTAATAGATATGGAGAATGAAAAAAGTCCCCAAGATAATGTGGCCTGAAAAAAGGGAGTGAAAAAGAAGGCTAAACCATTGAGATGATTCATGAGATCTGCGTCCTGCTTGGCCTTTTGTGCTAACACATATTTTGATTGGGTTGTGTTTTGTTTTGTGTATTCGCTGATTTGAAGGGGTGCTTTTTATATTTAGAGAAATTAGCTTTCTGCCTCCTTCCTTGTTTTGTTTTGTTTTGTTTTGTTTTGGTACCGGGGATTGAACTCAGGGGCACTTGACCACTGAGCCACATCCCCAGACCTATTTTGTATTTTATTTAGAGACAGGGTCTCACTGAGTTGCTTAGGGCCTCACTTTTGCTGAGGCTGGCTTTGAACTTACAATCCTTCTCCCTCAGCTTCTTGAGCTGCTGGTATTACATGTGTGTACCACCACACCTGGCCTTGCTTATTAATTATCTTAGAACATTATTGAACCAACTTATATAGAGTGAGAAATTTACTATATTTTTGAGTTTGAGTTAACAAAAATAAAACCTTAAAACTAGATATTTTGAGGTATGGGGTAAAGTGCTACTTATAACAATGTTGAATCAAAAGACAAGCCCATGAATAAACAGGAAGAAAAAAGAAAAATTGTTGGGTTTATTTTGTGTATGTGTGTGAGCACGTGCACACATGCAATTGCTTTTCCTTCTTTAAGAAAACACCGCAGTAAAAGGACAGAGCAACATTAAGGAGTTAATTAGGGAATAAAAAGAAACTCAGGGCTGGGGATATAGCTCAGTTGGTAGAGTGCTTGTCTCATAAGCACAAGGCCCTGGGTTCAATCCCCAGCACCGCAAAAAAAAAAAAAAAAAGAAACTCATCCTCCAAATAGTCTGCCCTTTGGTATATAATTTTCCTAATGCAGCTATTTAATTTATTCAAATAGAGAAGTTGTCTATATTACCAAATGATGGTGACATTTACTTTTCAGTTTATTTGATAACATTGTGGCAAAAAGTCCCAGTTGTCACATTCTCCTTCAATCAATTCACAAGTTTATATATAAAATGAGAATGTCCTTATCTATAAAGTTTAGTGAGAATCATATATTAAAGTAGTTCATGTGAAAGCTTTGATAATTTTGTACATTTTCAAAACAGTGTGTATCTCAGTGTGAGCCTTTGTAACTTCAGTTCATGTTGAATGAATTTCTTTGTCCCCTGACTACTATTACATGGGTAGGGGTTTCATGGAATTGGTTAGAGATTTTTTTCTCTGCAGTGCTGGGGATGTTAATATTTAATTTGCTGTGTGCCAGATTTACTTCCATATCCCAGAATTCAGAATAAGTGTTAACAAGCAAACTACTTTTCTGTGTTAGGTTCCAGATGAGATGATCCAGTGTGTAGTCTGTGAAGACTGGTTTCATGGAAGGGTAAGGAAAACTTTTACCTTTTAAAGCCATTGTTGCCACAGAAAGGTAAAGAATCTTTTCCTTTCAAATTGTTTTATTTTACATTACAATTACTCTTCTAAAAACAAACTTACAGAGAAATGGTCAGTGTACTATTGCAGTATTTATTTATAAAATGCTGGGCATTTTGGACAGTTCGATCTCAAGGAAAATATTTGTTTTTAATGTATCTGCAGCATCTTGGTGCCATTCCCCCTGAGAGTGGGGATTTCCAAGAGATGGTGTGCCAGGCTTGTATGAAGCGTTGTTCTTTCCTATGGGCTTATGCCGCACAGTTGGCAGGTAAGTGTCTTTGTGAAGTTGGTATGGCATAGCTCATGCTTGTGAAATTTGTATGTTCAGTCCAGAATTTTTAGCAACTATTTTGGACACTGAGGTAGAGAAAACAGTATAAGATAATGATTCTTCACAAAATCCTTGTAGATTGGTTGGTAGACTACCAAGAACAAATTCGAACCTAGATGTTATGGTGCAAACTATGGATGAGACTAGAATCAGAAAATAAGGAGGCAGATTTTAATGGACTTTTGAAAGATAAATGGAACTAAAATATATCATTAAATGTCAGACATGCTATTGGTTGGGGAAGAACGATGTTTTAGTCCATTTGGGATATTATAACAAATACCTTAGACTAGGTAACTTATCAGCAATAGGAATTTATTGCTGACAGTTCTGGACACTGGTGAGTCAAAATCAAAGTGCCAGAAATTTGGAGTTTGTTGAGTGCTTGTTTCCTCACATGGTGGAAAAGGCACACAAACTCCACTGGGCTTCTTTTGTAAAAGTTAAAATATTTATGTGATCTGAAGAAAAAACCAGAATTTCTTGGGCTTCTTTATAAGGGTGCCAACTCCATACCTGAGGGTGGGCCCTGCTGACATGCTCACCTTCTGAAGGCTTTGCCCCACCCCTCCATTTTTTTCCTGGTATTGGGGATTTAAAACATGGTCATTTTACCACTGAGATACATCCCTTTTTTATTTTGATACAGGATCTCACTAAGTTGCTGTGGCTAGCCTCAAACTAGTGATCCTCCTGCTTCACCCTTCCGAGTCACAGGATTACAGGCATGTGTCACCATGCCTGGCTTCTGCCTCTTAATATTACATTAGAGATTAGGTTTTAACATGCAAATTTTGGAAAGATAAACATTCAGAACAAAGCAGTTTGTTATCTAGTGCTTTTGTTGTATACTAAGAAATAGAGTCAAAATAACTAATCAGCAATGAATGGTATTGGGGCATTAAAATATCTTACTGATAATGAACTTACTTTTCTTCCTCCCTCCCTCCCCCCCTCCCTCCCTTCCTTTCTTCTTTCCTTCCTTCCTTCCTTCCATGGTGTTGGGGCGTTAAAATATCTTACTGACAGTGACCTTTCTTCCCTTCCTTCCTTCCTTCCTTCCTTCCTTCCTTCCTTCCTTCCTTC
>JAJEJO010000686.1:527674-613236 GCA_020662805.1 Glaucomys volans | reverse complement strand
TTTTTTTTTGGAACCAGGGATTGAACTCAGGGACACTCGGCCACTGAACCACATCCCCAGCCCTATTTTGTCTTTTATTTAGAGACAGGGTCTCACTGAGTTGCTTAGGGCCTCACTAAGTTGCTGAGGCTGGCTTTGAACTCGCGATCCTCCTGCCTCGGCCTCCCAAGTCGCTTGGATTGCAGGCGTGAGCCACCATGCCTGGCTTGTTTTATTGGTTTTTTAATTGTTGTTTTTGTTTGTGGGGTTCTTCAAGTTTAGTTGTTGTCAAAGTATCCCAGATATCAAAAGGATGGAAGTTCTGAGAATGATATTCAGAATAAATTTCCATGCAGGTTTTATTTAAGAAAAATTTGGTTTAAACTATAACATACTTAACTATCAGTGAGAAATAAATACTTTCTTTTAAAATCAAATGGCTTATCTAAATTTCAAATGCTTTTATGGTTTTGGTTTAGAATACAATGATTTAAAGACTGAACTGAAGGACTACTTGAAGAGATTTGCTGATGAAGGCACGGTATGTTGAGTAAGGAATTTTAATCATAACCCTGTAAATTTTACACTGTTTATTTCCTTTGGTGACAAAAAATGAGGAGTAAAAATGAAGTACTTGATGGGCTGGGTGGCTCAGTGGTAGAGCACTTACCTAGCATGTGTGAGGCACTGGGTTCGATTCTCAGCACTGCATAAAAATGAATAAATAAAATAAAGGTATTGTGTCCATCTACAACTTAAAAAAAAAAAAAAAAACTTTTAAGAATGGAGTACTTGAAAATTTAATGCAGAAACTATTCATGGGACGTTGGCCGGCTCAGTGAAATGAGTAAGGGGCAATGAGATAACAAGGGACTTGTTGGAGTCCTTGCCAGCCCCCAGTGGCTGAAGGAATGCGAGACAGGAACAGTTACACAGGGTCTGGAGAAAGTAGCTGTAGCAGAGAAGGCCACTGGAGGAATCAGGGGTACTGACTCTGCTGATCCTGACTTTGAAGTGAATGGCCTTGGGAGTGGGAGGGAAAAATGGCTGAGCAGGAGAAAATAAAACCAGACCCAGAGTTTAGAGTAGAATTCTACCACTGTGAACCAAAATATTTCTTTTGCTAGTGAGAGTATATTTTTAAGTCTGACTCTAAATGTTTAATGTTTTTTAAAATAGGACTTCAGGGCAAGGAGGGGGCAAGGGAAGAATCGAGGAAGGATGGATTGTGTAGAGGGAAAGGAGGAGTGCAGGGGACAGAGGGAAGGAAAGAGAATGAAACAAACATCATTACCCTCTGTACATGTATGATTACACAAACGTTGTGACTCTATGTACAACCAGAGAAATGAAAGTTGTACCCATTTGTGTACAATGAATCAAAAATAATAAAAATTAAAATAAATTAAAAAATTAAATAGGGTTTCAGTTAAATTTATAAGTACTTTGCAGTCCTTTACTGTTCATACATTTGTAACAATTTTTTTCCAATGCCTATCTTCCATGGACAAATGCAAAACAAAATTTAAATATTCTCTTTGTAGTCTGAGGTTGTCCTTATACACAGTTGACCTGTTGGCTCTGCTGTAACCAGAATACAGATCAGGTCAGGCACGGGGCTCATGAATACCTGCTAGGGGTCTTGGACTCGCTTTCTTGGGAGAAGCCTGCCAGCCTACTCGAGGTCATTTTCTTCTTTCTCTTAAAAGTAGAAAGAACATGTAGCTGCCTGGATTTCTGGACAGGTCACAAGGCTGCCTTTCTGCAGAACAGATTATAAAATGAAAGGCTAAGAAGGCCTTCTATGAAATTATTTTCTTGTTGTTTAGAGAATGTTCGTCTCTGAATGTTTCCAGCTTTGAGCAGTTCCTAGACAGTGTGCTTTTTCTGTTGCACAGGCTCTCCTCTGGTTACTGGGACTTCAGCCTCTTTCCTGCTATAACTGGAATGTTCATGACTCCAGTGGGGGCTCTGCCTCACTTGTGTAATCTCTGCATTTTACCAGATTTGAATGACATTAGAGAAAAAAATTAAATATGTGCTCTTTGCCCATTCACATTTGAAAACATTTTATTCAATTTTTTAGAAATCTGATGTGATGACTTAAAAAGACAGAAAAATGTGAGTTTTAAATCGTTTCCTGACATTACTAACTATATCTTTACCAAAGGGTTAGGGAAGCCTCAGGTTGTCAGTGACTTTACTGCTTTGGTTATCTTCAACCACGGGAAATAATGTTGGTAGGTTCTAGACGATCTCAGATGATGGACTGATGCCTTTTATTTAATGTTTGTATCTCACCATAAAAAAGTAATAGAACTACAGATTTTCTGAGAGTAAGCAGTAAAATGATGTACTGTTGGACCCTAGTATTTATTTGTTAGCATTTCTACTCTGTTGGCTGTGACCATTTTAGTACATCTAGAATCCAAACACTGCCCCCTCTAATATGGGTGCTTTGTGGTCTCCTGCCATGGTATCCAGGCCTGAGGTATTTCTTTTAGTGGTTTTCACTGTTTAATGTTTATGACCCACAGATCCTTCATTTTGAAACTTCCAAGAATTATATTCGTTATTAGCATTTATAAAGTGTGGTTTCCTAAACCATTCAGCTCAGTACATTAGATCCTTGAGCTGCACTTTCCAGGCTGTTTGGCTTTCTAGACCCTCAATTTCTTAGGGGTCAGCAGTTTTCCTTGTGGTGCTTATGAATCTGGTTTGTAGCCAATTACTGACAAAGTTCTTTCATTTAAAGGACTAATAAGTATTCTATGCCACGAAAGTTGTTGTAAACCAGCATTGCCATTCAGTGAGGGTAGCCTGATCACCCTTGGGAACAGAGGAAGGTTGACGCCTCTCCTGCTTCCTCTTTCCCTTTCCCCAGTTGTTTGCTTGCGTTCACATTCTCTTTTTTCTTCATCTTCCTGCCCCACCATCCTTCTTTCCTACTAATAATGTAATTAAAAATAAATGAACAAACCTGTCTCTTATGATGGCCCCTAGACAGCTTTCCACCAGATCATCTGGCCTAGACTTCCTCTTGGGGTGAGCAGGGACCCCTGGGTTGTCCCAGTTTGGTTTTTATTTGTTTAGTGCTTCTATTGTAAGCACCTTTATGTAATGCTTTAAATCTCCTATTTAGGTAATTTTTAAAAATTTTTATTCCATAAAATGGATTTACTAAAAGTAGTGCTTCTACAGTTTGTTGAGCTTTTTTCCCCTCCCCAATCTTCTGTTTATAGGGCAAAACATCTTTGAGACTCTTGAGTAGGGAAAAGTGTCTATTGTTTTGTTTTGTTTTCTGTCTTAAAATATTCTCCACTATTGGTGAAAAGAAAGTACAAATCTCCAGTTTTGTTTTCTGTGGGTGGTTTGCAGAGCTGGAAGACGTTTCTAAAGGACAGCTGTGGTAGTGAAAGTGTGCTGTGGACCTAGTTTGGATCCTGGCTCTGCCACTTCTTTTCAGCTCATCTCTGAGAGCATTTACTATCTGCTAGGCAGAGTTTTACAGGCATCATAGCTTATCTGACCTTCAGTTGACTTTGTTAGATGAGCACTGTTTCCTTCTCATTTTGTACAGGGAAGCTGAGGCAGGTGGTAGAAGCTGAAGTTTGAACCATTCTGCTGTGCCCCCTGTGTGGCTGGAGAGCCTGTTGAGCTCTTCTGCAGAATGGAAATGGTGTAGTTAATTACACATTCCATGTAGAGGCCCCTGACTTACAGTGGCTCAACTTAGCATTAATGTGTTAATTGCATTTTTATCTTAGGATATTTTCAACTTATAATGAGTTTGTCCAGATGTAAGCCCATCATGAATCAAGGAGCATCTGCAATTCTCTTCCTGTGATATTGGGGATTGAACCCAGGGGAGCTTTATCACTTAGCTACATCCCCAGCCCTTTTATTTTTTATTTTGAGATAGGATCTTGCTAAGTTGCTGAGGCTGGCCTCCAACTTGTGATCCTGCTGCTTCAACCCCCTGAGTTGCTGGGATTATAGGCATACACCACTGCACCTGGCTTGTAATTCTTATCCATAGTGTTTGAGTTGCTTGTGAATGTTATGACCTTTTGTTGCTGTTCTGTGATGTAGTTCTCTTTCCTAATCCTCACTTTTCATTAACAGGTTGTTAAGAGAGAGGACATTCAGCAGTTCTTTGAGGAATTTCAGTCAAAAAAGAGAAGAAGAGTGGATGGAATGCAGTACTATTGCAGCTAGAGTGGGAGTTGGCGCTTTCTCATTCAGGCCAATGAAAATGCCACTTACTGCTCCAGGAATAAATGAGGCCTACTTCATACCTGGTCCCTTTCCATCCTCCTCTGTGGAGAGGCCTCCTGCGCCTCAGGCTCCCTTCCTCCTTGACTACAGTAGCCACATGGGTTCTGCTGACTTCACAGCCAGCAGCCTTCTTTATGACTTAGCTAAATGCAGCTCATTCCACAGACTTCTGCTCTCCTGCCCCAGGATACCCAGGGTTTTCTGATTTTAAGTTTTAGGAAGTTTGATTTGATTTTGAGAAAGCAATTGGTTTGTTTTAAAATGATTTGTTCTTTCACTCTGGAGTGTGTACACTTGGCCGCAGAGTTGTTGCCTTCCAGGACTTCCTCTGCAGGCAGCATGGAAGGTTCTCTTGATGTCAGCGGAGCCTCTCTAGGTCCCTCACCCCATGATCGTGGTGCCTTGGGTCAAAGCTTCCTCAAGCCTGGTCTGCCTCTTTCCCACCTCCCTGTTTTCTGGGGTTGGGTTATGGCTCGAAAGGATCTTGGGACTTCTTTACTCTGGGCCCAACCTCCAGACCAGCCAGGACTGATGGTAACGTTGGCTTGGATGTCTGTCACAGGCAGGGAGACAAAGTGATGACAGGGTTGAGGAAGCAAACCTTTGTTACTAATTTTACTAATAAAGTGAAATTTTCCTTCACAATTCTACTGGCACTCAAATATTAGAATTTCAGTGCTATAGTGCTCACAGGGCTTCATGGGGAAAGTCACTAGTACACTGGTCCCTTTTTGCTGCCTAGAAAATGACCGGGTATCACTCCTGTGAAATCTTGGTGGTTTACAAAGTCCTCTGGATTTCCTTATATTATCAGGGATATTCATAAACATATATTAAAAATGGACCTATTTTGATATTGTTCTGTTATGAAAATGTTGTTGGAACTCTAATAAGTTATTATTTTTTCCCCTTGAATCTGTGCTGAAAAGATACTGACTTACTTGCAGTGAGCAGGGTGGTGACTGCCCTGTTTTGGAAGAGACAGACTGTGGAAGATTCCAAACAAGGCCTGGGCTGCACGAGTGCTGAGTTTGTGTATTGAAGCATAACGCCCACAGCCGCTTTCCCTTGACTGTGAGATCTTCTGAAGTTCCTCTAGAATGTTGTATAAAACCCTGAGTTTGAGGGGAAGTCCTTTCAGTTAGTAAGAACTTTCTTTATAGCCCTCAGTCCATGTGGAAAAAACCTTTTAATAAATATAGAGCCCTCAGTTGCCCCCTGTGGAGGAACAGTTTTTCCTGACAATAGATGACACACTGTGAGGTATCTTAGCAAAAGTGTCTTAGGCTTTGGGGCCACACTTGTGTGTTAGAATTCCCTCTGTGCCCAGCAGTTGTATACAGGAATACCCTCCACTCCCTGGAGAAGGCGAACAAGGCCCACAGACATCAAGTCCTCAGAGAATGGTACCACTCATGCTCTTTGGCATTCAGCCTCCTACCTACAGATCCTCATGAAGACCAACGTGTGGAGCCAGACGGCCCTGTGGCTGCAGGTGTCTGCCCTGAGCTGGCCTTGTGGAGAGGCCTCCATTAAAAACTCAAGGTGTCTGCAGACTGGTGTTTCAAGTCTGAGGATGTTTTGAACCCCTTCTGCAAAATTGCACTAAGTGTCATCATGTCCTGAAAGTTTGTATCTCCCTGAATGTCTGACTTAACCACCAGAAGCTCCTTACTCCTATGACAGTCCAGGACCAAGTCTCAGAGGCGCTGCGTCACTGTGCAGCACAAGAGTACAGATCACCCAGTGCTGAGGGCTTGTTTTATGAAAGGCACTGCTCCTTTTATTAACCGGAGAACCTCTTTTTTTACCTGTTGTTCACAACTAGTTTTCTTATTGACTGTATTGGACGGTCTCTTCTTGTAGAGACTGATTTTGGCCAACATGTGGCAGTTGATATTAATGCATGTTTTATGCAAAACAAAAAATGGTATTAGTTGCTTTTAAGGAATTCAGGCATTGTATGTGCATTTTTGTAGAAATTGTTATTGGACTTATGATTACATACTTAACTTCAATCAGGTTTCTGTAAAATTTAAATAAAACCAATTCAAAATAGTTGCTTTTCAGAATGTTCTTAGTCATGTTTAGCTCTACACAGCCTCTCTGCAGGTTATAAGGAAATAAACGTGGTTACCTTCCAGTAGCCTTCCTGTCCTGGGCTTTTGCTCTCAAAGCAGAAGGATTCTTCAAAAGGTGAGTTAGTTCATTGCTCTTCAACCATTCTGTAGAATGTGGCCTGATCTGAGGTCTGCAGCAGAGTTCCTTCACCCTTTGGCTTTCCAGCACCTCCTGGGAAGGTTCTAGAACAACAGAGCAAAGCAGTGGGCTTGGTTCTGACTGATGGCAATGTGTCCAGGTCCTGCTGTGGCAGAATGAGAGCTCTAGGGGCTTAAGGCCTGCAGAAGAAGTGAGATCCACCTACATCGTTGCCATTATTTCATAAGTAAATACGGCTGGGTGCAGCTGCACAGCCCTGTAGACCCAGCGCTTGGGAGGCCAAGGAAGGAGGTTCATTAGAGCCCCAGAGTTCAAGACAAGAAGGGAAAAGAAAGCCCATTTTTGGCCTCCCTGAACTCTTGCTTCCTAACTTTCGTTATTCAAGTGTGGCCATCAACCATGATGAGTTAAACTTAGGTGAATGGAAGTGTTCTCTGCAGCCCGGAAGCTGCTCAGCTCAGAATGAAAACCCCAAGATTATATAATCACCAACACTAGAAAATCCAGCCCTCCCTTGAACCCTAGAGGAGCAGAAGAAAACTGAAGGAGCAAGTCCAGTGCCTCTAGGACCAGTGTAGCCTAGTCCATTCACCCATGGGAGCATAGTGCCATCTGGGGAACGTGGAAATAAAGGAAACCACCCCAGCAGATCTGGAAGCCAGGGAGGCTCCCTCCCTGCTGGGTTACCTTCTAGCTGCAGCAGTTGCAATCTGTGATCTGGGGGGATCTCCAGCACTGACCCCTAATGGTACCTCACTCCTGCCCCTTCCAACCTGGGAATTCTGTGACTGGAAATGGGCTTGAGATAATAGGGTGCTCTGTACTTCCATTGATAGGGTCCCCAGGTTGGAAGAGATCAGGATGTTCCTCCAGCCTCATCTCTGGAAACCAGAGTCCTCGCTTTGCAGATGATGCTCCCAGGGGGCCTACCTTAGGCTTAGACACAACTTCCATGCCTCCATGCCCTTAGTGACAGTGCCCCAAGTTTTGGCTAGCCTTCTGGCCCTCTAATTCCTTGCCATGTAATTGAGGGACATTAACCTGTCCCTCTTCAAGCCACAGGATGAAGCTTATGAACACTAGAGAAACCAATCCCAAGGAATCAACTTCCTGGAAGGTAAAAAAGAAATAGTTCTGGTGACTTGGGCACTGAGTGCTGGGTTAAACCTCACCTTAAGCTTGTGCACCAGTAAAGAGAAAGAATACAGTTCCCCAGGTTCTGCTTTTGGACTCGGAGACAGTTCTCATTACCTCACAGGGCACTCATCCAGTTCTCCCAACTTTTGATGTTTCCTAGAACAAAGGCCAGAAGCTTTTTCTGAATTTCTCCATTCGGCTTTCCAGCCACGCCATCGCTCCTGCCTTCTCTGAGTGCCTGTGCTTTGGTGAGAGATGCTGTTTACAGGATCACTCGCACCTGTATGGCTGCTCTGCCTTGGCTGTGCACTTGAGGCTCCCACCTGGGGTTCTCCTCACTCTTGGTACTCATTCCCTCCCTCATCACCCTAGCATGTTGCCTTTGGCCTCAAGGCTCCTAAACCCAGCTGACCATCAGTATCATAAGCCAAACTGAAAAGGCCTACAACCAACCCTTTTATTTGGTCTCTTTCCACAGCAAGTGCTGTTTGTGGAATAAGATAGGTGCCCTGAGGCTGGGACCACACAGTGGCCTGGGCTCTGCATATTCTTAGGTCCTTTTTCACCCCAAGTGCATCTGGTTGATTTCCAGTGCTAGAGGCCAGCTGAGTGCACAGTTGTGGAGAGACCATCACAGCACCCACCTCAGGGAAAGGTCCCCCCATGAGCAGACCTGGGTTATACATAGAACCAAGCAAACAGGAACAGGAGCCACTTCAGAATGATGGTGTCACCTCCATGCAGTTTATTCACAAAAGCCAGAGAATCACAAGTCACTGATCCCATTTCCCAGCTTCCCTCCTTGGTCTCTGCAGGTCAAATGCTGCAGATCAAGGCTCTCCTGTCCCTATTCTGCCTTCAGTGTCCTCTTAAGTTTGGATGGAGATGACTGATATTGTCATGTGGCTGATACTCAAATCACCATTTCACTGTGGAGTAGCTGGTGGGCCAGTTGGGAACGATACATTTGTGAGTTTATTCGTTTGGTATCTGTCTGTCCCACCAGGCTAAATCCAGCTAGGCTTCCCTGCTCATAATGCTGGCAGTGCCTCTGCCACCGCCGCTGCCTGCCATGATGTGACAGGTGCTTCACTGCTTGTCAAGTGCACTGACAGGAGAACTCCTTCATGCACTGACAGCTTGCCGAGCATCTGCAGCTGGGACCCCTGTGTTACCTCATTGATCCGCACAATTAACCCTAGGAAGGTGACCATCCAGCCTTACTTTGCAAATGTGGAAACAGGCTCAGTGAGGCTGAGGTTCCCCAGCAAAATCCAGCACACCTGAGCGCAGGCGCCGGCCCTCCTCCTCCACTAGCCTGACCTCCCTGTGGTGGGCACCTGGCTGCATTAGGAGGAAACTGACAGCTTTCACCGAGGTCACAGGATGCCATTGCCCCCTGGATTCAGAGGGATGCTGTCTCTTTGGGGTTTGTTTTGGTAAATTAACTCAGATTTATTGACAGAATTGGACTCTTCCAGCATCTGCCCTGCTCCAGGAAAGCTTTCCTAAACCTTCCCAGAGGCGTGACTCCAGCACAGCTTCCCCAGAAGGAGATGGTCATGCCTGCCTTTGCATACCAGGACTATCAGGCAGAACAGAGGATGAGGGGACAGTGGCAGGAAGGCAGGTGGAAGCAGGATGAGGTGGTGGCTGGTGACACGTGAGGGATATAGAAGGGAAGAAGCCATCCCACCCCACTGCTGGGCTCATCGGCAAGTGGAAGCCCCCAGGTTCCTGGCAGACCTTGGTGCTCACAGTACAGGCCCAGGCTCTGCCAGGTCCCGTGACTGCTGTGGGTCACAGAGCCTGGGATATTCCATCAACAAGGGGCAGGGGTGGCAGCTAAGGCCCTTGGTGGAGGCAGAAGCTGCTCCATTAAGAGAGGACTGGAATGAGTGGAAGTCCTTTCTATACGGAAGACCACTGACTCCCTGGCCCTCATCTTGACTCTGTGACAAGGGTAAGGTGCAGTGTAGCAGTGAGAATCCCCCCCCGGAGGCTGGGGGGACCTGCTCCCAGTCTCACCGGCCCTGCTAGTCTCCGACCTCAGTTTCCCAAGGAACCATAATGTTTCTGCCCTCCCTGGTTTGTGCTGGGGATTAGTGCCTGGCCCAGAGAGCATGCCCACTATTATCACCACTTGACAAGTGAGGAAACTGAGGCCCAGAGAACAGAGACTTGCTCAAGGAACTAAGCAAGATGGTGGCAGAGCCCAGGTCTCTTAGAAGCAATCTGGTGAGGGTTTTTTGTAGAGGCTGCTGAATGGGTAGATAATCAGGGTGGAAGTATTTGGAAAATGCAAGCACACTGCACCAAGTGGCCTACGAACAGTCTGTACCGTTGTCCCATGTTTTCCACGGTGCAGGAATGGGTGTTCAGGAGGCATACCATGAGCATTTCAAAATGAATCTCTGGGGGGCTGTGGCTGTGGCTCAGTGCTAGAGCCCTCGCTTAGCATGCGTGAGGCCTGGGTTCAATCCTCAGCACACATAAAAATGAAGGTATTGTGTCCACCTACAACTAAAACAAAATATTTAAAAAAAAGAATCTATGGGCCCTTGGAGCAAGAGTGGCCCTTTAAGATCCCCACCTGTTCTGGGGGTGGGGTGTATTTTTTGTCTTAGCCTCGTAGGCTTTGTGACTCAGCTGGAGAAGACCTAGATCTCATTCCGGTCACCTTTACCTGGCCTCCTGTGTGCTGAGGGATCATGGGTTTTAACCACAGCTCAGTCTCAGGAAAGGTAAAGGCCTGTAGGGCCAGTTGAAGAGGAAGACAAAGGCCAAGAAGGGCGCCTGGGGGGGCTGGAGGTTGCTGCCAGTGGCACTGCCATAACTCCCTGGGGGCCGCTGACTTCCTGGAGGACATGATGTCTAAGACAAGGGGACAAAAACTCGCCAAAGTCCGTGGTAACCTGTGTGTAGTGACTTGGGAGTCTCTATAGGACCCTGGGCATGGAACCTCCGCCTCCCTGACACAATGTGACTAGGAAGGCCCTGGGAGGAGCCAGCAGCTCTGCTGTGGGGCAGGACAGGTGGAGAAGGCGCCAGGGCGCTGGGTTGCTCAGAGATGCTAGCTGGGCATAACAGCAGGTGGGTGGAGGGTCCACAGTCCTGGGGCTGGGTACAGATGTGGGTGTGATCAGCACTCATGGTCATGAGTCCTGGGAATGAATGAGCTCTTCCTCTCCCAGGGGCACATGAACAGCGAGGAGGAAGGGACTCCAGCTGATGCCAGGGAACCAACACCAATGAGGGAAGCAAGAGGAAGACAAGGAGCTGCCCAAGAGATGGAGGCTGGTGCTGCTGAGGTCACGGGTGTCATAGTGTCCAGGAAAAGCATTGTAGAGATTAGATAAATTCTAAACCAACCTAGAAATGAGTCAGAGATGTAAGGCAGACAGATCCTCTGCCATTTTATTTCTGAAAAAGTTGACTACAGACAATGTGGTTTTCCCTAAAGTTATGTAAACTCCTGGATCCTGAACTCCAGGACTGCAGGACATACATGTGGCAGACCCCCAGGGCCATGCCATCTTTGGACACCTGGTTCCCAACTGAGCTTGCAGCCTGTGCCTTGTCCTCAGTCCTTCCCTTTCTAACCCAGGAGCCAGGGGAGGGTGTGGCGTGGAGAGCAGGAGGGGCTTGACGCAAGGAAAGCGAGTGGGCAGCTGTCTCTGGACCATGTCCACTGAGTTCAACAATATGAAGGTCATTAGCTGGTGACCTTGGCCAGAGCTTGGTGTGTGTGGTGGGGCGGAGGCTGCAGGGCAGAGGTGGGAGGTGGGGATGGGGACAGATGGCTTAGGCAGCTGTGGGCAGCAGCTTATGGGGGATGAGAAGGGAGGGATGGAGGAGGGTTGTGGGGAGCCATCCACATTTAGCAGAATCAGACTTGGTTGAGCCAAGGGATACAGAAGTCTGACTCCCAAGAACTGGCAGTCATGAGAGACTGTTTCAGATAGCCGGGGGTGGGTGACTCTGGACTGAGGTGGCTCACCTTCTGAGGGAATGCTAATTCTCTAAGTAAATGGCTTCCCTAATTCCACCCCATCCTGTTCCTCACAGAGCCCTTCCTGGTCCTCCTTTACCTGTGAGTATAAATAAAGGGAAGGTGGGCTTCTCCATCTTGTTTTGAGGCCAGATCTTGGCATGGGCCCAATCCGTCACTCTCCCATTTGAAAAGATTATTGGCTCTTGTGTTTAATAAGTTCTTAGTGATTAATCGATAGCTGGCAGTGTCCTGTGACAGGAACTCTTTTCCTCATCCATGCGAGATGTGGCAGGAGAACCCCCCACAGAGGATATTGGTCTGGGAGCTGACTTGAGACCCATGTGGGCTTAATGAGACTCCTAAGGTGGAGCCACAGCTGGGGTGGACATGAGAAAGTGGATAGAGGGTCCACCCTCTAACAGGAGGTGCAGGGGACATTACATTGGTCATTACATTGGTCTGAGGCCCAAAAGTTGAGGGCAGTCCCTGCTGGAAGCTGTCTATTTCCTTTGAGTTAGTGAGGAGAGAGCTGGTGGGGAGAGCAGGAGTGGCAGGCACACGCGTCAGCTGACTGCCACATAGAGCAGCGAGACAGGGCACTCAGGCTTCTCAGGGTCACCTGGACTATCCAGGGCACCCTTGGCAATTTGGGTACATCTGCCAGAACACAAAGGGGGAGAACTTTGCTTTTAGTTTGGTTGCAGAGGGTGTGGAGGCATTTACGGTGGATCCAGAAGTGGAGGCTATCTATGAAGGTACGTGGGTTGGAGGGTGACGGATGCCAGAACAGCGCAAATGTCAGCAGGTGCCACAAAGCCCCGCAGCAGCCCTGTGAGGTCTTTCTTCCCAAGAACAGGAATAAGACCTGTAGCTCAGGGCGACCAAGATGTGGAGTCTGGAATCAGTGCTGGGCAAGTGAACTGTCATCTCACGTCCACAGCTGAGGAAGACTGAGGGAGCCGAGGGCTGGGACCTTTGCCCCAGCTGCCATGGCCACTAGTGGTAAAGGCAGGGCTGTGCAGGTTGCCTGACGGTCCTCACCTGACAGGCCCTTCCTTCTATGCAAGTCCACAGTCTAGCAGCGGTCACAGGCACACTTGGACACCAGACTTAGTAGATGTAGCCTCCTCTTGTTTAGAGATGTCATGATGGCCCCAGAGCGTTGCCTCTACAAGATGGGGCTCAGGCCACCAGCCAGACCTCAAGAAAGGACAGACATCTTACTCCTGGCTTGAGGAATTGGTCCACAGGCAAGAGGTGTCCCAACAAAGGGACCTGTTGGGGGTCTGAGAGCTGAAGTCAAGACAGAGGCAAGGCCCATGAAGAAGCCCAATGATGTCATCAATGTCACGTCTAAAGCCCTCTTTGGAGCAAGGCTAGATGGTGAGGGAGGGTGGAACATGCAGCTCATTCCTGTCCTTCCTCGCACACCCATGAATGGAGCAATGCGAAGAAGTGGGACTGGGTGAGAAGGCACCGGGGGGACTTTGGGGCTTTGACGGGTCCTGCAGGAGTCACTGGGGGACCTGTGTGCTACTGACCATATGGGCAGCATGGTCAAGAAATGGACAGGGGCCCAAACCCTACAAAGGACCAATCATCTCCATTCTTTGCTTTTGTATGTAGGGGATGGTAGATTCTGGAAACTATTGACTGGACCTGACAGGTGTTTTAACTTAGAAAAGTAACACACACGCATCATTTGAAAACTGAGCCAGGGCAGGGGTTTAGTTCAGTGGAAGAGCATGTGCTTAGCATACTTGACCCTGGGTTCCATCCTCAGCACACACACACAACAGAACCAGAACAAAAAGTACAGCTGAAAGTGTCTCCAGCCCAGACTGCAATTTTTTTTTTCCAGTGTTGGGGATTGAACCCAGGCCTTGTGCATGCAAGGCAAGCACTCTACCCACTGAGCTATATCCCCAGCCCCAGACTGCAGAATCATTCCTGTATATGGATTTATTGTTGTCTCCCTTCCTCCTCCCCACACACAGGAGCACATGCACACAGCATTTGCATTCTGTCTCCACCCTGAAGATCACGTACGTACGTCCCTTCCCGCTTAGTCCCTGCTTGCCTTCTGGGCACTGCTGGTTCTTTCTGCTGTCAGGCTGCCTGGCTGGGAAGGGTGAAGTTCCTCCGGGTTCATCTGAACCTGCCTTTCAACATCCCTGTCCCACAGCACGAACTCCCAAGGCTCCGGGTCTCCACGTCTGTGGCCCCTCCTCTGAGGGCCATAGCTCACGCCCATTGCCATTCCACGGCTGGCTGCCTAGCACTTGCTGCCAAGCCACTGTGCCATGCTCAGTTCCTCTTCCCGCAGATGGACTCCTCGCCCTTCCAGACACCGCTGTGCCCTGAGGCATCGCACTCCCTCCTACTGCACCTTGGCCCTCCTCTTTGGCTATTTGCAGCTCCACCCTGGATGGCTCCTGGGCTTCCTGAATCCATTCCTGCTTCTCTTCCATCTGGCCAGTGACTTAGAACAAGCAAATCTGATTTGTGATGCCCCTGCTGAAATCGTCCTAGCTGCCGTGGTGCCATCAGGGCCAACTTCAAACCACTCGGCCCAGCCACCAGTTGAGCTGGCCCCCACCTTATCCCTGGCTGCTTATCTGGGCCTGAACCCCCGCGCCCTGAAGCCTTCCACCCCTGGGCCTATCAGACCCCAGTCGTCCCTCCATAATTTTCCAAAGTCTCATCTCCCCGGAAACCCTAAAACATTAAGGGCTGGACAGTGACTGTCCCATTCAGTTCTGCCTGGTCTCACTGGTGTGTGGAGACTGTGGGAGGGGTATTGTGAACGAGGGGATGCCCTGCTTGCCGCTGCTCCCCAGACCTGCCTAGAGCGTGGGCTGCCCAGGAGCCAAGCCCTGCCAGAACCAGGTACCCAGGACCTCGGAGTTCCGGTTTTTCTATTTTGTAAAAATAGAAAATAATAGTACTTGATTCATGGAGTATTAATGGCAATGACACCTAATTCATCAAAGGTTTAGAGAAAAAATACATTAGTGCTTGGCCCTGACTGCAGCCTTTCTCCTTTCATCCACTCACCCCTGGGCCGTGTGAAGGTACTCCTTCCCTGGCCTGATACTGCCTCTGCTGTTTTGGTTTTGAGGACAAAAGTCATTTCCAGCCAGTTGAAAAGGTCTGTCTGTTTCACCTGCTGCTCCACACTGCTGACCAAGGGAACTGTGGTCTCAAGATCTCTTGTCCTGAGGACAGGTGAGGCCCAGATGGGTGGGAAGCCAGCCTGGATTTGGTTTTCAGGGTAATCCTAAGTACAGAAATGGAGGTTAATTCAAGAATCTTCTTTCCAGTTTTTTTTTTTTTTTTTTTTTTTCTGATGCTAGGCGTCGACCCAGCACATCCTCTGATCACTGAGCCACAATCTCAGTCCTTTTTCAGGTTCCTAAGGAACTAATCCACACAGACCTGATTTTATCGAGTTAACAAAATATAGAGAATTGCCTAGCAAGGCATGAAGGGTGAAAATGCTGGGACAGAACTTGCCAATAAAATGATTAAAGCATTTTAAATGAGCTATTTTATAGCAACTTTTAAAAATAGAAAATAGGAATATTTTCTAGTTTATATTTTTCCCCCTGAATCTGAGACTCCAGACATTAATTCCATTTTCCATTTCAATTGAAAATTATCAAGGAGCCCAAGTTTAAGAGAAAAGTGGCTCAGGCTCTCAGCCAAGTCTCTGATCCTCGGAGGCCCCTGCACTGCAATCCGTCTTGACTCACTACTGCCCACCACGTGTTCCAGATGCCCAGGGCACACGGTTGAATGCTTAACTTCCTCTGGAGATCCCAAGTAACTCTCTGTTCAAGTTTGTAAAATGAATTCCTCAAAAATGTCACAGTGAAATAATAAAAAACAATGAACTTGATGATTCAGAATAAAATGTGAGAATTCCAAGAAAACCATAAAAATAACAAATGTCTATGTACTTGAAATCCTGGAAACAGACGATCACTGCAGAACCCGTCCCAATTCCACCCTAGAGGGGAACGACCATGTCTGTAAATGCGGACTGTAGGCTCCGCTGCTAAAACAGACTGCATCCAACTCAGCAGGTTCTATACAAGCCATTTATTTGAAATGCCAACTATATGTAGGATAAAGTCAGTGTTACATGCTTATCAGGAACAGTAGAAAAATAGAACCAGTGAAAACCTCTGTACAACTGCAATGGTACTCAAAAGAGAAATGTATCGTTTTACAATGTTTCACACAGACGAATTCAAGTTTGAAGGTACCTAAATAAAAATACTATATATTTCTTTAAAAAACACTATGTACAATTGAAGCGTAAACAAGTTTTACAAAGTACTGGTTATGCAGGTTGTAGAAAACACTTGCATAGGACATGAAATCAGTTTAAGAAAAATTTCTGAGCCTTGAGCATTGAAGGCACTTGACTTTATACCAGTAACAGCACAACCACGAGAAACGCAGTGGTGTAGAAGGTCTCACGTCCCCGAAGTACAGATGTGGTACATACACAGCAAGTGGAGTTCAGGAACTTCAGCTTTCAGCCACCCCATCTCAAGAGCAGGGTTCGTTCTACCCAGGTAACCCACAGTCACATGCAGGTACACCCGAGGAAGCTTCCAGCACTTATGGGATCTTAGAACCCCCGTAAACACACAAAACAAGAGGCTACTGTCAAGACACACACTTGCAAGTAACTTTCTGTAGAAATGGCCACAGCATTATAATATTCAGAATATGAAAGACGGAAACAGTCTGAAGATTTTCTAGAGGGAAAAAACCAAAAGACTCCCAGACAATGACTACGACGGCTACTGCAACAGAGAGGGCACAAAGACGACATTCCGAAAGACACTGTTCATACAAAGTGTTCATGGAGAGAACAGTACAACACCTTCTAGCGGTGTGCACGGCAACTCGGTAACTCTTTCAGTAAGAATACCTGTAATGAGGTTTGAAAGTAAACCACGTAGTAGACAAAGTGAGCCACTGCAGACCCGGGAAGAGCACCCATCACTGCGGCTTTGATAGTGACTGCAGAGAAGCAAAAGTCAGAGAGGCATTGCCCTTTTAACTCAGTCCTAGGATAGACACACAAATGCCTTAGGATTGCAAGACAACAATTTTACAAGTGTTTCATTTTTCACCATTATGAAAATATAAACCTTGCTGGGTAGTTAGTAGGGAATGCTGACCCTTCAACTACAGAGAAGGTCACCTGAGGCCAGCACCAAGCCCCAAGGCTCTGCTGCCTTTGCTGTTTCTCTATTACACTCTGCGGCAGGAGCTTCATTCAAATACACAGGATTGTGCCCATTGTTAGAACTTGAACGATGAGACAAAAGAAAGCCCAATAAAGGATAACAAATATAAAAAAACAGAGCTTCTGAGAAATCCAAAAGAAGACTAGATCAAGTTTCATAGGTAGTTCTACAAAAAGATAAATATACAGAACTCACTCGCTGGACACAGTGGCTTGGGAGGCCAAGGCAGGAGGATTGCAAGTTCAAGGCCAGACTCAGCAACTTAGAGAGGCCCAAAACAACTTAGCAAGAACCTGTCTCAAAATAAAAATCCAAAGGGCTGGGGATATGGCTCAATGGTTAAGCACCCTTGGGTTCAATCCCCAGTACTAAGGTGGCGGGAGGCAGGGGAGAAAAAAGAACTCACTAAAAATCCTTAAAGGCTAACGGATTATTGAAATGCCAAGCTAGCTCAGGTCTAGTGACCTGTAACCAGCTGATGGGGCACGAGAATGGGTGTGGTCCATGGAGCGGAGAAGCCACGTTCCAATGGTTTTTGTTTTTCATGCTGCTATTTTACCCTTTAGGAGCCACAGGCAACTTAGTAAAATTATTTTCCAAAATCACAAAACTAAAATGATTTTATAAGAAAAGGACCAACAGCATCTTTTAATCTGACCCTTCTCCTCTGCACCAGCAGCTACACAGCTTGCCAACCTCAACGCACAGCGGGCACTGGCAGCACTGATTGTCCAAATGGCCTGATTGTCTGTGGCCTCAAAAGGAGATCTGGTATTTCTGTGATTTGGTTCTCATAAAATGTCTATGCCAAGTAAAACGCCAATTCCTGTATACAAAGTTTTATATTATACATACTTTTTTTTCTGAGAGCAACCTTACTCAGACTTCACATTTATCTTAGTACAGCATTAGAAAAGATTGGCTAGATGGGTTGGAAAGCCAGAGGCACAGAGCTATCAAGCAACTCTATTAATCATACTTCACGAGATACATCAGAAGTCCAACACCGAGCCTAATGCACACAAAACCACATCTGTTCATCTTCTGCAAGTCACCGCAGTCCATAATCCCACAGATTAAAGCAAGATCTCCCTCTATACATAGTTTAGCCAGGTAAGCTAAATTATTAAAAGCAAACTTCATAAATTAAATAATACTATGAACAGTAGCCACTAATTTTTATAATTCATTTTGGAGATTTTAAAGAATATTTAATGCATTTTCAGAAAATCAAAAACCCTGGTCTATCTAACACATTGGGGAAACAAATCAGAGATAAGATTTTCTTCCCCGTCCAAATTAGCTCTACTCATTCTTCTCTGCAGCACCAGCACAGTACAGTCCAATTCAGACAGAGATCTAAAACTATCAAATTAATTCATATCAACATGTGTATAATAAACATACTGAAGAATGATTGAATAGCGTTTGCTTCTGAAGACAGATAGATTGGGCTTCAGAAGACACCAGCATCTATTATAAGACTTAAAGTGAAAAGTGAGAGAGTTCTGTGTTTTTCCACCTTTAAAAGAGGAGCCTGAAAGGCTGTGAGCAGACCTTACAGCAGACACACGTGACCTCTGGAGGTTGGGAGCTTGGTGTGCAACATCACCAGGGTCGGCCACTGAATCACTAGCAGCAGCTAACTAGTCAGGCAGCAGAAAGGGCGGCGGCAGCTCACCCGAGGATACAGACATGCTTCCCATCTTTGAGATTATCTACTGTTAGGAATTTTTAAAATGTCAGATTATTCCTGAGTGTATATCCACAGGATAAAGTAGGAAAAGACCAGAAGAGAAACTACAGTTTCAGGAGAAATTAGAGTTGACACCCAATAGAAACCTAGTCACTTCAAAGTGCATGTAATTCATTTATATGGTAGCTTGTGAAGGCTCCCTAGCCCTGCATAGTTTATAGTGAGTGTGAATGATTCATAGTTTTATAATATATATACACACATACATAGAAAAGAGGTTCCCAAATATCCTTCCTTTGAGGAATGTTCAGGAAGTCTCTTTTCTTCTAAGTGCTACGGCTGTGTGTGTTTTTAAAAGTACAAAGTGAATGTCAAATAATGCTGAAGTGATTTAAACTCAAATACTAACATATTTACATTGAAGAGTAAGAAACAAAACAGTCCTTAGCTCTCACACATTGCCCTTCCAAGGGAGAGGACTGGAGAGACCTCATGTGCTCAGTGGTTCAGTAAATGCTAAGCCAGTGTCCCCAGCAGAGTTCAAGTAGGACATGTAGTGTTTAACAAATTTTTTTCTTGTTTTTGGTGACAAAGCATTATGCATTATACAAGTTTTCATAGGACACCAAAATTCAGACATACTTTGAGAAATATTTAAAAGAAAACATATGCTTACAAACACCACATTACATCCGTAAGACTGAAGCCCTTTGTTCCCATAGAAAGCAAGACAACTGAAGGCAACAGGCAGTCATTTCACCAGCTCAGACGGAAGGTTGCACGCAGAGCCAGGAGTCCTGAAATCCCATCGCTGTGCCCCTTAGCTGACTTTCTCTCTCTACTGCTTTCTAATCCCAGAGATCTGATCTCCTCAGAACCACATCCAGGAAGCAATGCTCTGATTTGTACCACTAGGATCTGCAGGGACCCTGACCTGTCCACACTGTGAATGAAGTAACGGCTTTAGGCGGGGCACCATAGGCTTCCTGTTTTTTACTAAACCCGAAGACTTCAGGACCCTGATTGGACTCCCATAGGGGGAATGAAGACTAGCTCCCAAGACTTAGTAAAAAAGACGACATTAGATCTACAGAGACTGAGCAGGAAGATTTTTGAACTCAAACAATTATTTAAAAGAGAGGAGCATTTTGATGTGCTGTTCTTTGGAATTTCTATAATTAAAAATAAACAGAACTATTTCATAAGAAAATACATCTTAGTGTGCAATCCAATGCACATGGAAACTGGTAGATGAAAGGTAAAATGCAAAAAAGTATGAAAATACAGTCCTTTAAATGTGGCAATAAAGTTTAACATACTGATAAAAAATCAATACAGATAAAATAAATGTACAAGTGCAAAAAAATTCCATCATTTGTAAAGAGAGGGGAAAAAGTGCCAGCTTGCTTGCTGTTTAAAATGCTTCCCCACATAATTGTTCCAACATAAAACAGACAGATGCAGCATTCAAAATAACCCTCCTAGCATGCCATGTGTAATAAACATATATACACACAAAAACTAAAAATAAACTAACGTGAAACTGAGCTGGCATTGATAAACTGGTCAGGAAGTTGGTGGGTTACATCATAGAATGGGATGCTTCACATCTCAGGCACAGACAGCTTGGAGGTTGCTCTCAGAGGGCAGACTTTTTGTAGAGGAAGTCTGGCTTGCTGGGTGACCTCCTTCCTCTGCTTATGGAATCTTCCCTTTCTAGATCTGTACTTCTCTGAGCTCCATGGCTCAGGGACTCACTGTCTGCCAGTCTTCTACCAGATCGCTCTTCTGGAGCTTCAGAGCCACATGCAGAATGTGAAGGAGGCCTGTTAGAAGTCAGCCCAAAAGTCAAGTCAGTTTCTACTGTGGTTCGTCCCCTGACGTGGGCTGGACCATTACCAGCATTTTCTGGGGCTGCCAAAGGAAAGTCTGACCGCTGGGAAGGCTGCTCCACAACATCTAGGCGTATGGACTCACTCTTCTGTCTGTGTGGATGCCCATCAGGGGAAAGTGGACATTCTCTCCTGGCTTCTTCCTGGGTTTTAGGAGGGGTCTGAGTAGGTAGGTAGGCTGACTTTAAGCCACTTGGTGATGCCTTACTGTGGCTGTACAAATCAGGACCAAAATATCCACCTTGCGAAGGGGAAGGGGTGCGTCTGCCAGGAGCAGGAGTAGAAGGTCTACAAGCAGCATTTGAGAAGTCATAGAAATCCGGGTATTCTTGCTGACTTTCTCTAGCATCTGTTTTTTGCTCTAGTGTGTGTTTTTTTCGAGAAGTGTGTGTATGCCTCTGTGGAACACACGAGAGATGCTGGGGAGGCCCTGGTCCTGCTTCAGAAACTGGCTGGCTCACTTCTGTGTCTACAGCAAGTTCTGGAAGTCTCCTGTCCTTGAGTGACAGTGTGGACACTCCCATGGCAATATCTGGCATCAGATCATTCAGCACAGGTTGGGTACACTGAGACAGAGACAAAGCAAAAAAAGTCAAGAAAAGGTCCATCAACTCCTTTGGGTAAAAATATTCACTGATTTTTTTTCCTGATTATAAAAGGAACACATTCTTAGATACGGAAAATTATAAAGGCAGGAAAAAACCCCTAACACTTCCATACAGAGACAGTCACTGCTAACATAATGAAGTACTTCTCTGGCTGTTTTTCTTTGCATATATTAATTTTCAGAATTTATTGCATATGTAATTTTAGTGTCTATATAATTCCTATATTTAGTGATAGTTCTACCACTAATTTGTTTCAGATATCATCATTTGAAAGTACTGAGTTAACATTCCTCTGTACCAATGAGTCAGAACTCATTTAACCATTCTCCTAGGATCAGACATTTAGGCTATTTCCAATTTTTTATTATAATCCAGAGTACAATGAATGTACTAATAAATTTCCTTTAGAGACTGGGCATGGTGGTGCACACCTGTAATCCCAGAAATCTGGGAGGCTGAGGCATGAAGATTTCAAGTTCGAGGTTAGCTTCAGCAACTTAGTGAGTCCCTAAGCAACTTCTCAAGATCCTGTCTCAAAATAAGAAACAAAAAAGTCTAGGGATGTGCCTTAATAGTTAAGCACCCCTGGGTTTAATTCCCAGTACCAAAACAAAACAAAATATTCCTTTGGAGGAACTATATTCAAGATATAAAGTAGAATTTTATAATTATAGAACTGAGGGCCATACCAACAGAAAAACCAGTATTTAATTTCTCAAATACTACCATACCAACCTCTTATTTTGGGGGTTTGTGGGGAGCAGGAAGACCAAGGTAGAGAGGGACAGGAAGGTAGGGAAGGATTTTAAGGAAGCCTCCTTGAAGTAACAGCTCTATCTTTCCATCTCTCTATTGAATGCTACTGACAGCATGTAACAGAGTAGGAAGACTTAAAAAGCACTATTGTTTTTCTCATATGTATTACATAAAACACAAGTTCAATCTCTTCTGCAGTGCAAAACCACCTGAAGTCAGGAAGAGAAGAGGTTCCAAGTAAGACAAGGATCTGATGGCTGAGCTGGGGACATGTGGATGAGGACTAATTTTTTGACTATTTTCTGAATGGGGAGGCTTTGCCACATTGGTCCTGGTGGTACACTTAGCTCTAAGTAACTTCCCCTTCTTGTTCCACCAAAGCATTTGGTAGAATAGTAGGTCCTATAAGACAGAAGTCAGGGAGACTCCAGGACATGTGCTTGAACAGAACATCAGGACACACACAGGTCCATTTGCACTATTCAGTCACTGCACTCCTCCTGCTATCTGCAAATGGACTGACAGACAAGGACCACTGCTCTGTGCTCCTATCACACACACCTCTGGTCTCTTTGCTCCTGTCCTTTCTCAAGTGCAGATACTAGCTTTTTTCTCTTCTTCCCCATGCCCCTAAAATGCAAGCTTTCAGACTGCCAGTAATACTTCTGGGTACTGCTGAGTTCCAGAGGGGCTCTTGGAGCCAAAGGAATAGCTCCTAATACCCCCACAGACTTTGATTTGGGGCAAGTGACTTAAGTGCTGACTTACCATTTGTTTCTCAGATGCTACTGTAGCAGAGGCGGCAGCGGCTGCAGCAGCAGCAGCAGCAGCAGCAGCCACTGTCTGCCTCCCCAGTCCTGCGGGGTTGGTACAGTCAGGTGGGGCTGCTTTAACACCTGGCAGATAAACTGGGGGAGGAACAACTTTAGGAGCTGTTCTGGGGTGAAATAATGAGTGATTACAGGGATAAGAAAAGGACCGTGAAGGGTGCTGACTGGGAGGTCTCTGCTTCCAACCTGCTTTGAGTTGGTTATGGATGGGGGTGGCTGGAGGGTGGTATGGAGGGGGCGGAGGGGGCAAGGGCGGATGGAAGGCCACGAAAGAGTCCAGGTCTGTAAACATGGTTTCCGCAGTAGGGGTACTGTTAACACGACATCTCCCAGGCTGTCTCATTGTCAAGAGTGGACTTTCATCCCCAAAACGTTCATCAGGAAAGAACTTGTGAGGATTCTAGAAGAGAGAAAAAAAAAAAAAAAGGAGATTTCATGCATAGAATTGTACAGGTTGAGAGAGTTAAGTGAAATACCTAAGGAAACCACCTTAAGTAGAAGATAATATTCCAGCAAGTAGGTCAGTCATCTTTTGCAACATTATGTGACAGAGCAAAAACAAGTAATAAAATCTAATTCAAATATGATTTTGCTAAGAAAAAAGTTAACATCAAATCAAAGGAAGAAAAAGAATACGACTGAGGATCTTCCTAGAAACTTTGACATTTGTACATGCTCTATGTGAAATAACTACAAAATAACCATTCCTTACTCATTATACATGACCAAGCTGGATTAAGAGTTTGATAAACATTACATGAGAAATATAATTTTTTTTTATAATTTAAAATATCAAATTAAGACAATTTAGAATGGCAAAGGGAACAGAAACGAGTAGAAAACCAGTCTATGTACTCTAGGGGTGGAAAACACAGCAAAAAAACAAAATTAAGAACCTAAAAATGGGCGGCTGCCACATTTACCTTTTCAAAGGGTCAAGGCTAATGGAATTTAGATTATGTGGCAAGAAAATGCACCACTGGAGCAAATCAAATCAAATTTTATGTAAGGATCTGATTTACTGGCTGTGATCAGACTACTTTACAAATCCTATCTTAACTGCAGAACCAATGCCATCATTCTTATAATAATTACTAGATAAAAAAAACCCCCACTCATTCCATGATTCTCATGCTTGTGTTTGAACCTTTATGCACAACATTTCTTATGAGGGAAAAAACAGTGGGCATCTGATAGTAGGCCAAACCTGAAATCTAGTGACCAGAGAGCAAGCAGTGATGTTTGAATTTCCTTCTTCCTTTGCCATCTCTGTCAGGATGGAACTTTGTAGCAGTCACCATTTGGACACTTGTTATGTACACAGATACACAGCTGTTTGACACAATAGCACCTCTGAGCTTCACAACAATTCGTTTAACGGGTAAGGAATGGATGGGGTTAAGAGGCTCATCCAAGTTAACCAATTAGTAAGAAGCAGAGCCAGCTCTGTGCTCAGCCCACTTCACCATGCTGCCTCTCCCCAGGAGAAATGTGCAGCCTGCTGAAGATACCAGAAGAAGTGAAAGGGCATGTACAAAGAAAAAGCAGCAGCTGGGCACTCCTTGGATGTCTCCTACACTGCCTGACTGATGATCAAGGTTCCCTCTTTTCAACAGTTCATTGTCGTGTCCTACCTGCAAGAGCTCTGCAGCAGCATCTGCGAGACCAAACTCTCTCAGTACTCGAATCTGAATTTCGTAGCTGACGGTGGCGCCCTCACCGCAGTTCAGTGCGTAAGCTCTCTGCACCTGCTCAGTGTGCCGCAGTTCCTGCAGGCGTCTGACCATGTCTTTCATAATGAAGAGACGAGGGACTAGAAGGAGAAAGACAGCATGTAGGCAAAATTCCTGAGCTACACGAAAGACTGCCCAGAGAGCACAAGAAGAATGCAAGTGCGTGGTACCAGAATCTTTTCATGAATTTTTTAGACAGTATTTTAATTTCCTGGCAACATACTAATTTATATGCTATTTTTTAAGATTTTAAAATTTCATAGAGTCCAGAAGCTCTTGGGTCATAAAAACAACTCCAGAATTGTATTATTTTAGTCCACAGCTCAAATAAGATTTTACTTCATGTATTCTGAATCTCAGGGTATTTCATGATTTTAAAAATATATATTCATTCTTAGGGCTGGGATGTAGTTCAGTAGTCAAGTGCTTGCCTTGCATGTACAAGGTCCTGGGTTTTATCCTGAGCAAAAATTTTAAAAAATAAAAAGAAAAATAAATGAATAAAGTTCTTTTATTTAAACAATTGTTTAAATGCACCAGGGATTGGTATTGGAGTGCATAGAATGAAAGATGGATATCTGACCTCAAAAAGCTCTGGCTTTATTGATGTAAACTAAGTAAACAAGTATGTTACAGGGTCAGAAAAGTTCATGGAGAGAAATAAACAAGAACATTCAAAGTCTGGGATGAAGGGACACCTGGCCCAGATGGAGGGCAGGTGGGAAAGGCTTCTTAGACAAGGAGGAACCCCAGCAGAGCCTTGAGGATGAGAGAAAATCAGGCAGGTAAAGAAAGCAGGGTGAGGCCTTCTGAGCAGGAGGTCCAAGCAGATATCCAACATCAAGTGAGAGATGGCACAACACAAGGAGGTGGCTCACTGGCAGTGTCTGGGGGTCAGCAGGGTAAGTAGGAACTAAGAGGCTGGAAAGATAAGCAGGGGCAGACCTGGATAAAGAGTTTAACTTGTAGGGCAGGGAGTTTCGTGTGCAGGGGATGACAGGATGAGAGCTGTGATGTGGTGAGTGCAGGCAGACATGTGAAGCAGGAGAGGCAAAATGGCTGCCACCTACTTTTCTAAGAAAAGTTCTATTGGCGCACAGACCTGCCCATTTGATTAGGAACCACTGTGGTTATTTGGGAGTTATTAGTTGCAACAGAGACTGTATAGCTCAAAACGTCTGAAGTATTTATTATCTGATTCTTTAAAGAAAAAGTGTGCTGACCCCTGGGGGAAAGGACAGAATTAGGAGAGGCAGGAACAGCAGTTAGGAACCTGAGCTGCGCTGTGGTCACAGGGCTGGAGAGAGGTGATGAAGTCTGTAAACATTTGTGATATGAACTGACCAGAGTGGTGACTGAATGTTATTTTTTGGGGAAGGGGAGCTAGGGTTTGATGGGTGCTAATTTTGTAACAAGCAAACTCTTAAGCATATTACTCATGATGCTTCATTAAATCCTCATGACAACACTAGGAAGAAACATTACCCCATTTCACAGATGAGGACATTAATGTTCTGGAAGAAAATGGAATGCCAAGAGTCACACAGATAAAGTGAAAGAGCCAGGCGATGAGCTTATGAGTTTTCTCCAACAAGCTAGAGTGTTGTCTTAGAGTGCAATGGGCAAGGATGGGAGAACCTGGGTGATAGCAGAATAGGGGTAGGTCTCATTAACTAAGTCTCATTTTCTTGAGTATACTTACTTGTGGATGTCTTTGGGATTTTCTGATAGAGATCTAAAATGAAATTATGCTGATATTCAATAGCATTAATTCAAGCCTAAACATCAGTGTTACTATCAAAGCTTCAAAATCAACACAACCTGGTTGAAGTATTTCTTTTCATACTGTTATCCAATGTATACCTTAAGCAAATACATAGTAGCCAAATCTACTAAGGCAACAATTGATGAAAAACACTTTTCTGGAATAAAATGTATGTAATCAGTGAGAAGTTTTGTCATTATGCCTTTTATTTATTCTTAACTGAAACAGGTGTTTGGAAGTAGAAATGAATGGCACTATTTCCAGTGCACTAATTTGCTGGTGTTTATTTATTTAATTTTTGAGATAGGGTTTTGGTATGTTGCCCAGGCTTGGTCTCAGACTCCTGGGCTCAAGTGATCTTCCCACTTCAGTCTCTGAGCAACTGGGACTACGGACATATGCCACCATGCCCTGGCTGCTGGTTTTTATTGTGCATCTTACAATGGCAATTGGCAAGAGCTACAAATTTCTGACCATCAGATTATCACTGTTTTTCTTATCTGAGAAGTGGATACTAGAGACCACTGTTTAAAGTCAACATGAAGTAATATTCAGATGTTTTTGGATATGACAGCTACACTTCAAACTATGGCTAATTCCCTCAAAGTCATAAGACATAAGCCTACACTATGGTGAACATCACAGAGCAGATCTTGGGAAACTGGACATTAGGAAAATAATGGTGATCACATCTTTGGGAGACAAAAGCAGATTCAAAGGAATTAAGTCCACATGTGAGAACTACCCTATGGTCACGAAAAAACTGAATTTATCTAAACCAGCAGTTCTCAACAAGGGCAATTTTGCCCCACGGAGCACATGGGGCAATGTCTAGAATCACAAGAAAGTTTCCAAAATGTTGTTGCAAAGGTAGGAGTGTGTGTGTGTGTGTTTATGTGTGCATGTGCACATAAACCTACATACACTTATTAGTTTAAGATAAAATATAAAATAACTCAGTTTTTAAGTATTTATTCTTTGAGAATAACAAATAAAGGTTACTAAATGTGGAAAAAATTATCATACATGTAGGGGTTCAAACATTAGCAATTATAAAAAAAGGGAAAGATTATTCATTATAACATAAATGCCTCACAAAAGGCACTGCCTTACCTGGAATTTCATTGGCTACAACTGAAGGCGGGCTTGACTGGTTGCTGCTCATCTGCTGGTGGCTGATCATGTGGCAACACTGTGGAACGGCATTACTGACCATGTAAAGCGTGTCTGGCACGTTGGACATTCTGACCATTCGCAAACGCACAAGGTCTGTTTGTTCCACCATCATCTCATCCAGCACTGACTGAAATAATTCAGGATAACAAAGTCAGTCAACCCTTTGTGTTAAATCACATTTGGAGCAAGACTATCATCATCTCCATCATAGAAAAAGGGGATCCATTAATTGTCTCACTTATAAAGTATGAAATTGGTGGTGAAAGAAGAAAATGCCCATACCTCTTTAATTAAAGACTCTCTGGAGAGTCTTTGAATAGATATAAATCATCTGAAAGGTTTGTTTTTAATTAAAAGTATTTGAAATTTGATGGAAGCATATAAAATTAATCAGAAATAAATCATACACAAAATTATTATAATGAAAACATGTATACATACACTAATAAGTATCACATTAAACAAAAAATGCTTAAACTATGAAATAAATAGTAAAGATTGATATCAGATTTAATAGGGTTATAAATAAACCCAATTTTGTTAAAGTAGTTTCAGATGCATCTATCTCACCCAGCTACAGAATGGCAAAAATAAGGTAGTATATAAACATTTCCACTGGAGGATTCTGTCTTCCACAGTCATCTGAGAACAGGGCAGTTCTGGAGGACCTCTGACCCCATCCTGGTGCAGAGGGTGTGCAGGGTGGGTGCAGTCTCTCACCACAGGCAGCCCTGTGAAGGCTCAGTTGTGTGACCACAAAGACCAGACCTGACCATTCTGCTTTCTTCCTGTTTTAGAACTATTTAGAATGCCAGTCATTCAATATGAGGTACATTATCAACCTAGTCAAGAATTGAATTCTCAAATTCTTTCATTTATCTGAAAGCTAAGAATTCTGGAAATAAAAATAAGTAAAATTTAAGGAAATGTAATACTGTGCCTAACTACATTATTTGCCTGTTAGATTTACTTCAGAATGTTACTGATGATTTAAGCCTATTCGTAGGTACTTATATGTGAATATACCTAACAAAAATTACAAGGCTTCATTTTCACATCACCATTACTTCTTGGGGACTTTTTACATTACAGAATACATAATGCCAACTGTTTATTTAATAAGGCTTGAAAATATGTTGTTTGTATATTTATTCTAAAACTAAACACAAAACTCCCAATAGTCAGCTATTACAGAACAAAAAATTTTACTTTTCTTTAGTTTATGAAGATAAAATGCTTCCAATTTTCGTTCAGAACACTTCCCCTATTTCAGTAAACTGATAATCTGCATGGTAATTAACAATTCACAATGCAACTAAGATGAGAAAAATGCAAAATGTATTTTATTATGACTTGTTTTAAAACGTTTGATAATTAAACATTTCAAAAACCTACTCTGTTGAGTAGTCGAACTAGAATTTACTTTCATGGTCCCTATTACTGGATATTTAGGCTATAACCAAATATTTAAATAATTCTACAATAAATATCTGTACATATGATTTGTAATAAAGTTGTCTAATAGCTTTGAAACGTTTTTAATACCTTTGCTTCTTCTACATAGGGAGAGAATAGCCGAGGACGAACATAGATGCCAGCATTTTTTTGCCGCAGCCAGGCATTTGACTTTCCGCCTTCTGTTGTAGGAAGCATATCTGATGGAGGAGTACTGATCAAGCCTCTTTTCATCTTAAAAAATAAAATAAAATAATAGACTGCAGATCTGTGTGGCAGTACAATATCACCCCTGAAGTAGGAGTTATGATGGTGATGGCCATCTAGATTACTTTAGGGACTTGAAGGCCATTTTTATTGAACCCACCAACTCTCTGGGCCCATGCAAGTGTCTAATGGGTGACCTTTTGATTTTGATATGAGGAAGTCAAAAACTCCACTCTCAGATCATGCTAATGCCACCACTTTTGGAAATGTGTCCCATGAAAAGCCGCAAAGTCTGATCACAAAGACTACAATTACTTCACTTCTAATCACCTTTCCCCACATCTTAAATTATTCTGCTTCTTTTCTAAGAAATTCTTATCCTTAGGGAGGGGGATTTGAGACCTGGGTCTTTCCCATCATGCTTGGTCACCTTGCAAACCCTTTCTTTTTAGCATACTATTTGGTGGGAGAAGAGGCTTGGTTTGTTAATAGTCCCTTTAATTAATGGTGCTTGGGAAAACTGGATAACCACATGCAGAAAAATGAAATTAGCACTAAAGCTCACACTACATAAAAAAATCAATTAGAAATGGATTAAAGTCTTAAAGGTAAGAGCTGAAACTATGAACCTAGCAGAAGAAAACATGGGGAAAGAGCTCCATGACACTGATGCAGGCAAGGACTTCTTAGATAAGACCCCACACATGGCTAACATAAGCAAAAATAGACAAATGGAATTACATAAAACTAAAAAACTATACAATCAACAGAGTGAAGAGACATGTTACAGAATGGGACAAAATATTTGCAAACTATGTCTAATAAGGAATTAATATCCAAAATATACAGGAATTAATTCAATAGCAAAAAAGTCCAAATAATCTTATTGAAAAATAGGCAAAAGACCTCTAATGGACATTCTCAAAAGATGACACACACACACACCACTGCTGGGCACAGTGCTGCACACCTGTAATCCCAGCAACTCAGGAGGCTGAGGTAGGAGGATCACAACTTCAAAGCCAGCCTCAGCAACTTAGTGAGGTTCTAGACAACTTAGTAAGACCCTGTCTCAAAATAAAAAAAAATAAAATAAAAAAAAGCGCTTGGGGATATGGCTCAGTGGTCAAGCACTCCTGGGAAAAAAAAAAAAAAAGAAAAAAAAAAAAAAGACAACATACAAATAACTGATAGGTATATGAAAAAAATGCTCAATATCAAGGAAAGATGAATCAAAACCACAATGAGATATTATTCACTCTAGTCAGAATGGCTATTATCAGAAAGATAATAAGAAAGTGGAAAAAAGGAAACCCTTGCAGATTATTGATGGCAATGGAAATTAAAGTATTGCCATTAAGGAAAACAGCATGGCAGTTCTTCAAAAAATAAAAAATGAATCTCTGTACAACCCAGCAACCCTACTACAGGATACACATGGAACAAAATGAAACCAGCGTGTCAAAAGGACATTTGCATTCCCAAGTTCATTTTAGCCCTATTTATAAGAGCCAAAATGTAGGTTCTATCTAAACGTCCATCAGTAGATAAATGGATAAAGAAAATGTGGTATACAAATACAATGGAATATTATTCCGACTTAAAAAAGAGGACGAACCTAGAGGGCATTATGTTAGGAGAAATAAGTCAGGTACATGAGTACAAATTCTGCATGGTCTCACTTGTGGAATCTAAAAAAGCTGATTTCACAAAAGTTGAGAGTGTAATAGTTGTTATAAGAAAGACGTTGGGTGGACTGGTTGATGGGTACAATATTATAGTTAGAAGGAATAAATCTTAGTGTTTTTTGTACAGTAGGGTGACTACAATTAACAATAATGTATTATATATTTCAAAACAGCGAGAAGGGAGGATTCTGAATGTTCTCCCCACAAAGAAATAATAACATGTTTAAAATGATGGGTATGTTAATTACTCAGATTTGATCATTATATAAAGTACACATGTATCAAAACATATTAAGTTCCTAAATATAATTATTATGTCAAATCAAAAATACAATTATGATGTTTATAAACATCAAACTTATAAATCAGTTCATGAAGTATATTTATGATATTTGTTTTTCCCATCCATTAATTCAAGCAGTTCTAGTAGTTTAAAAAAATTTGCTTTAAAAAAATACATAAATGGGGGCTGGGGTTGTGGTTCAGTGGCAAAGTGCTTGCCTAGCATGTGTGAGGCAATGGATTCGATTCTCAGCACAACATAAAAATAAATGAATAAAATAAGGTCTGTCAACATCTAAAAAAATATTTTAAAAAATACATAAATGTAACACGATCAGTTCCATTAATTTAACTGGCCTGAAATAGTCTCAGGTCAATACTTTGAATATCCCTTTTGTTCTCTGACTTACTGCTGTTCTTCAAGAGTCTCCAGAGGCAATTTCCACCTCTTCCTTTTTTAATAAGGATACCTACACTGATAGATGATTGAACTAACCCCCTTAGAAATTACAGGTCTTGCAAAAGCTCCATCTGTTTATCCACTCAACTCATCCAGCGAACTCATCATCTGTACTACGTGACAGACAGTGGGGGGCACAATGTTGTATAAAACAGACCTTTGCTTCTGTCCTCGTGAAATTTACCAATACTTTATTAGAAGAGATTGTTCACAGTGATTAAAGCAAGCCTGGCATTTTTCTTTCCATGAAAGGGAAAAAGGAAGACAGACACTTACTGCATCATTTAAGACTTCACTGTTTATAGGTAAGATGTGTTCAATTCGCACAAAAGGTAAGAGAGAAGAAAGGATCTCTCTAAGCTCTTCCATGTCCAGGTCTCGTCTTTTCACACCTCTTTTGTTCACGCTGTGCGCAGTACCACTCAGTAAGTTTGGCTCTGTGAGACAGAAAATGAAACGTATACAACCAAATGCAAATTTTCAGACAGGCTTGCTTTCTTCTCTCAGTATCACTCTATATACTTAAGTACATCTGCTTTAAGAAGGGTTGTAAATCAATAATTTTTCTGTCATAAGAAGTTTATTTAAACATGATGAGAGGCTATAGAGTGGGAGAAAATCTTAACCACATGCACCTCAGACAGAACACTAATCTCCAGGATATATAAAGAACTCAAAAAACAACACCAGCCAGGCGCGGTGGCGCACGCCTGTAATCCCAGCACTTGGGAGGCTGAGGCAGGAGGATTGCGAGTTCAAAGCCAGCCTCAGCAACAGAGTGAGGCCCTAAGCAACTCAGTGAGACCCTGTCTCTAAATAAAATACAAAATAGGACTGGGGATGTGGCTCAGTGGCTGAGTGCCCCTGCGTTCAATCCCCAATACCAAAAACCAACACCAAAAAAAACCTTAACACTAAAACCCCCAATAACCCAATCAACAAATGGGCCAAGGAACTGAACAGACAGTTCACAGAAGAAATAAAATCCATCAACAAATATATGAAAAAATGTTTATAATCTCTAGCAATTCCAGAAATGCAAATAAAAAAACTAAGATTTTATCTCACTTCAGTTAGAACTGCAATTATTAAGAACACAAGCAATAATAAGTGTTGGTGAGGATGTGGGGAAAAAGGTACACTCAGTTGGTGGGACTGCAAATTGGTCAAAGCAGCATGGAGATCCCTCAAAAAAATTGGAATGGAACCACCATTTAACCCAGCTATCCCACTCCTCGGTTTATACCAAAGGACTTAAAATCAGCATATTACAGTGACGAAGCCACATCAATGTTTACTGTAGCTCAATTCACAATAGCCAAACTACGGAACCAATCTAGATGCCCTTCAACAGATGAATGGATGAAGTAAATATGGTACATATACACAATGGAATATTACTCAGCCTTAAAGAATGAAATTATGGCATTTGCAGTAAATGGATGGAACTAGAGAATATCATGCTAAGTGAAATAAGCCAATCCCCCAAAACCAAAGGCCGAATGTTTTCTCTGATAAGTGGATGCTGATACAGAGTGTGTGTGTGCGTGTAGGAGGGGAGGACGTTCAGGGGGCAGGAAGAATGAAGGAACTCTGGATTGTGCAGAGGAGCATGAGGGGAGGGCTGGGGTAGTGGGGATGGGAAGGACAGTAGAATGAGACAGACATTATTACTCTATAAACATGTATGATTACACTGCTGGTGTGACTCAGCATCATATTCAGCCAGAGGAATGAGAAGTTAGGCTCCATTTGTATAGAATGTGTCAAAATGCATTCTATTGTTGTGTGTAACCAATTAGAACAAATTTTAAAAATTAATTAAAAAAAGAAGTTTATTTAATAAACATGTGCTTGGGGGGCTGGGGATATAGCTCAGTTGGTACAGTGCTTGCCTGGCAAGCATTAAGGCCCTGGGTTCAATCCCCAGCACCGCAAAAAACAAACAAACAAACAAACAAACAAACAAACAAAAAAAACACATGTGCTTGGACAAAAATAAAGCAAGATGTCCATAGAACAGTAAGATTCTTTGGGATTGTTTTGTCCTGATAAAGGGTTCTTCTTTGTACACTAACTCAAGAGAGAAAAGATGGCAATCTATTTACATCTAATCTGATCAAGGGCTTTTCCTTAAGCTTCCTCAATTTTGTGACTAGTTTTTAGTATAATAGGGCATTGCAGGTCATCATGGTGGGTTATCAATATGTTCAGGAGGTTACATATGTTTAATAGCAATTTTATAGCATTAATCACTTGGTACCCAAAGGAATGAAACCTAATGTACATTCTATCCAATTTTAAGATTTTTATGAGAATCTAAATTTCCATAACAAAGGAATGTTACTGCATGTAAGTGGACACTTTGGTCTTTTTTTTTTTTTTTTTGTGGTGCTGGGGATTGAACCCAGGGCCTTGTGCATGCAACGCAAGCACTCTACCAACTGAGCTATATCCCCAGCCCCGACCCTTTGATTTTTTTTTTTTTTGGAACCGGGGATTGAACTCAGGGGCGCTTGGCCAGTGAGCCACATCCCCAGCCCTATTTTGTATTTTATTTAGAGACAGGGTCTCACTGAGTTGCTTAGGGCCTTGCTAAGTTGCTGAGGCTGGCTTTGAACTCGCGATCCTCCTGACTCAGCCTCCCAAGTCGCTTGGATCACAGGCGTGCGCCACCGCGCCAGGCCCGACCCTTTGATCTTTGACATGTAATGTATGTTTACTGTTGAGAGCAGAGAATAAAGGTTTTCTGTACTGGGTATTAGTGAAAGAAGATCTGAACTACTTATGTGCTTATGATAGAGATAGTAAGAACAATATACATAATTTTAGAAATATTTAATCATGCTTTTAATCTAAAGTGCTCTTTTAATACCTTAAAAAATGAACACTGAATAAGATCTTTTTCATTCATGACTGTGAATGCTGGATTTTTGCATATATTCTATAAACTGATGTCTTTCTTAAATTGTGTTGATGTTTGTGTGTGTGTTTGTGTGTGTGTGTGTTTGTGATTTTTTGAGAAGCTCAGCTTTTTCTGGAGTCATCCAAAATAAAATTGTTAAGTGTGTGCATGGTAAAAGCGTTTCCCCTGTTGCTTTGCTGTGATTTAGCTTCATACTTACATAAGCATTGTTTAAATAAGGCGTGGTTTGTTTAGCGTCCCTATTATCCCTGAGGATGCTGCACTCCAATCCAATCTGAAAACCTTTCAAGGGAAATTTTATCCTTTGAGGAGTCTTATTATTTGCCCCCCAAAATATGACCTCTCATAATTACCAGCCTAACATTAGTAAATATACCTATGGCCTGTAAGAATTATGCAGGGTGTTATACAACCCATCCTTGTTATTTGTGATAGTTATGCTCTATGAGACATTGACAAAAACAATGGATTTAGCAATTAATGAACAGCTGCTCGTAAGGGAAGCACAGGGTTAGGTTCCTGTTCGTCTCTGGGCAACTGATTAAGATATTACCTTGGCATTTGAAAAGCTGTCTGAATTAACCGAAGTGGTTTTTATATTTTAAATTTCAAATCTGAAGAAAAGATTTCTGTGGCTTTTGTAGACCTCAGAAAAATAAATTAGGAAAAATACAATAGGAGGACTGGTTTTGTTCCCTAGTACTCGTGCAATAGCATGTTAAAGGGACACTATTAAGAAGGTTTGAATTAGCACAAAATTTTTATGTTATTTAAAACTGTGATAAAACTACTATGTAAATGGACTAAAAATCACTTGAACATTTTAAATAGGTGCACTTTATGGTGATAAATTAGAACACATTATAAATCATAGCTAAATAAATCTATTCAGTTGGGCAAGGTGGTGCATACCTGCAATCCCAGCAATTTGGGATTTTGAGGCAGGAGGATAAGAAGTTTGACACCAGCCTCAGCAACTTAGCAAGACTCCTCCTCAAAATAAAAAGGGCTGGGGGTGTAGCCCAGTGGTAGAGTGACCCTGGTTTTAATCTCCAGTATCACAATAAATGAGTAAACAAATAAATCTATTTAAAAATGATAGGATGCCGGGTGCAGTGGTGCACGCCTAAAATCCCAGCAGTCTGGGAGGTGAGGCACTAAGTAACTCAGTGAGAACCTGTCTCTAAATAAAATACAAAATAGGGCTGGGGATGTGGCTCAGTGGTTGAGTGCCCCTGAGTTCAATCCCTGGTACCCCCCACCTCCAAAAAGAAAGAAAGAAAGAAAGAAAAATGATAGGAAAGGGAAACTTGTTTAATTTTTCCAATTTCAAATTTTTGATTTGGGTTCATTACAGAGAAAAACAACGCTGTATGAGGTAAAAGGAACTGGTGAGTGGTTAACAGAATCCTAAGTGCTACAGAATCCTAAGTTGCCAGTCAAAAGCTCATTTCCCACGTATGATGATGCTACCCTTATTTATGTAACAAACCAATTGGAAGTCATTCAGATGTATTCTTTTACCTTCCATAACATTTTTAAAAAATTATTTTAAACATTTTAAAGCATGGCAATTCAGTGACTTTTAGTATATTCACACTGTTGTGCATCTATGAATACTAAATCCAGAACATTTTCATCAACTATATATACACATACACACATACATACACACACACACACACACACACACATATTTTTTTGGTTGTACTGGGGATTGAACCCAGGGGTGTACACCACTGAGCTATGCCCTAAGGTTTTTTTATATTTTATTTTGAGACAAAGTCTCAGTGAGTTGCCATGGCTTGTGTCAAACTTGCCATCTCCTGCCTCAGCCTCCTAAGCAGAGTTGTTGGGATTATAGGCATGCGCCACCACCCAGCAACAATACACCTTTTATAATACTTCAATCATTACATGAAACTTTCCATTCTAATACTTCGATGAATTAGTAAACATATATTATTAAGCACATTGACACATAAGTAGTTACTTTATAAAACTGCAAAATGGGACTTTCTAGTATATATTTTACCAGCCTATATTTCACTCCACTAAAGTATTCTTTTGATTGCAGAAACTTCTTTTTTACCAATGTGCCTATTTTCATAACTGATATGCAGCATGTATTTCAGTAAGCTTTTGGGAATATTAAAAAACCACCAAAAACTCACACATGCCGATTAGGACAAACTAATTTTCTGAACTTACCTCTGTCTGCTATTCTTTTCATTAACTGATGCTCTCCCCATTTAATCAGATATTTAAGGATATCTTGTTCACTTGCCTACAATAAAAAATGATTTATTTATTTTAATGAAATTAGAAAAATGGTCAGTTTCCCTAATGACTTTTCTTAGGTTATGATACAAATGTAGAATGCAACTTACCACTGTTTCCCTCTTTCTGTCAGCTGTTTGAAATTTCAGAGTTATATCTGTGGTCCATCAAAAACAAATATGCAAAACTACATTATGTATATTTATCCAGTAACAACTCTTGGGCTCCAGCAACATTTTTATTTCCATATTTTTTTCACTTTTATCCTGTTTTCTTCCTATTCATTTTATCTTACCATATGGTTTCTATACAATTACCTTAAATTATTTTTTGAAACAAGATGGAAATAAAACACATGAAAGTAAAAGTACAGTGATAGAGCACATACTACCTCTTGCAGGGATAGGAAAAACACATGGGCAACAGAAACAACAGTCTCCACGAAGCATTTTACTGGTTAGTAAAACACCCCTGAAGCACAGCCTGGGAAGTGGCAATGTATCCTTCATTTCTTTGTATCTTATTTAAAATCGTAGAGCAAATCTGGACTGCTCCCCAAGTTTAACTTACTAAAATAGAATGCAAAGGTCCTAAAGACAATAGTTTGAGGGAACTGACAAACCCTAACTCCCATAAACATAAGTATCCAGTCTTGATCAGCACAGTGAGAGAAGGCTGATGAACAAGTCTTCCATAAATCAAGTCCAAGTGTGATGCTTGCAATCAAACCAATATAAAAGGAAAGCACTGACGCTGATTATTGAATTCTTCACTGCATTTTCTGATTGACATGGTAGCACTTATACTTTACCTCAAATTCTTTTTGCAATACTTAAAATCTACTATGATTTTAAATCACCAAATAAGATTTAACATATAGTCAAAGACATAAGAATTTGCTAAATAGAAATAGTTGAAAACATTAGTACACTTTGGCAGAACACATGTACTGAGTTTTATATTCAGTTGAAGATATGAGAAGTATTATAGTATTATTTTTATTTTGTTCTGCTTAAACTATTGCCTACAATCTAAATATGTGAGACTGTAGAAAATAATAAATTATTACAACAAATCCACTTTTTGGAAGCCAAGAAAATTGCTGTTGGAATATGCATCTGACTTTGTCCACTACCTCCCTCTTTTGGTGTAGTTGGTTAGGTCCTGGTTTTGTTCACAATGTCAAGTCACAGTAGCAGTGTGTAAGAAGGGCCAGTGAGCCAGAAGGCTTGTGTTGTACAAATATGAAGAGGACATTCCTGGGTGGTTTGATCACAACCTGTTTCTCTCCCCCTGCCATACCCTACCCTAGACAGAATAATAATAGAATACAGATGAATTTCTCTTTTATTTTTTAAATATTTTTAGTTATAGATGGACATAATGCCTTTATTTTGCTTATTTAGTTTTAGGTGGTGCTGAGAATTGAACCCAGTACCTCACACATGCTAGGCAAGCACTCTGTCACTGAGTCACAGCCCCAGCCCCCCAGATGTATTTCGTGGTGCACATATGAATGACAATGAATTTGAGAGGGGTGTTAATGATTACCTGTAGATAGTCAGACTGGATAGCAGTAAGCAGATGGTCTTTGCTGAGTTCATAAAAAACATCCGAAGTCATGACCTGGGACAATTCCTCACAGAGGAAATGCAAAGCTTGTCGGTGCACCCACTTAGAGCCATATGGATGTGAGCTCCACTTGAGGATGGCAATTAAGGTATCTAATGAGATGCTCTCAGCAATGATATCCTCACAGCCTAAAAGAGAAGGCAAACACTTCTTGAGATTAATCATAAATATTACTTATTGAACATTAGTGTATTAGGCTTAAAAAGCAGCAACAGTAAAAAAGAACTCAAGGAGATAAAATCTCATGGAAATCACCAAGACTTGGTGGGATGGGATAGCAACAGATTATGACATCTTTAGAAAATATGCTGCCCTACAGAGTGAAGAGAGAGCTATAGAAAAAGGTAGAGAATCCTCCCAGTTGTCCAAGAAAATAAATATCTATGTGCAAATCCAATAATTTGAATAGGACAGTACTGTGGAAAGCACTGGGCCAAAGTGGAAAGAGTAGGCAGAAATGATACAGCTGTGGAAACTGGACAGAGGAAGGATATGGGTGACACTAGGTGGACAGAGCATCCACCACACCTGATGAGAAGACAAGGAACATTTGTTCTTTGTACTGTCCTAATAAAAAACATAACACTTTGCATTGCTGATAGTTTGATCTCTCTGAAAACAGACAAAATATCAAAAGTTTTATACTCATCTGGCTTAATTATTTCAAATTTAAAAAGAAATAAATGGCTTAAGCAAAAAGGACTAGGATCATGGAGAAAGTAACTTATGGTAGTTTAAAAACTCAACGAAGAAAAGAAAATCTGAGGATAGTCAGTTATTTTCCTTAGAAAAATATAAAAATAAGTACAAATAAAATCTGAGTGACAGCTGAGGTTGGGCAGAAATTCTTTCTTCACTAAGTTTACAATAAAATAAATTGCAATCCTGATTAACATGTGCCAAAAAAAGAAAGAAGAAAAGCCAGATGCAGTGGTGCACACCTGTAAACCCAGCAGCTCAGGAGGCTGAGGCAGGAGGATTCCAAGTTCAAAGCCAGCCTCAGCAACTTAGTGGAAGCCCTAAGCAATTTAGATCCAGTCTCTAAAACCAAACCAAAACAAAACACAACCATTTAAATATCCACCACCAACAATGACAAAAATATGGCTACACAGACTTTTAAAAGAGTTTTAAAAGATAAAGCCCAAAGAAAGGGCATCAATGAACTCCAAGCTATCTCTAAGACCATAAAACAAGATCAGTGAAGCCAATAAGGTATCTACAAAAAGTAACGCCTCCTTATGGTATCAGATAAGGAAAAGTATCACAGATAATTGTATAATGTGGTTTCCACAAAGCAGTCAACAAACTATTTCATGATATTGCTTGTTTGTTAGGACCACAAGACAGGGACTGCTGTCTTCAGTGTGTTTGTGGCATCTTCCTGCACATGGCAGGTGCCAAATAAAGCTGTGGAGGACACACAAATGAAATCCTTGCACATGTGAGGTGATGACAGAACAGTAGTTAACAAAACCTTTCAGAAGCAGCATCAATTAACTAGGAGGGTACAGTGGGAGTCTCTGTCCTTGCCATGTTTACCAAGAATTTGAATGAAGAATTTGAAAGAAAGCCTCAAAATCTCCGGATGACTTAAAACTGGGAAACGTAGTGAACAACACTGTGCAAAGCAGGAACTTAACTGGCTATAAAGATTGGTCAAAATGAAGTTGAAATGTAACTAGGAAAACGAGGAAATTCTACACTTTAAATTGAAGATCAACCATACAGTAGATGAGAGAGGCAAGCTGAGCTTAATTACCACCTACATAAAATAATATCTGGGTATTTTAGTTGCATGAATGCAAAAGGTAACATGGCTGCTATAAAGCTGAAGCAATTTTAGGCCTTTAAAGTACAGATACTCATGGGGCCCCTGTTCTCCTGTGTTGTTCTGGGCCCTGTGTTTTGGCTGGGCACTGATCAAACCACAGGATTTCTCAGAGGAGGATAAGAGAAAAGTAGGGAGCTTGAGACTTGTCACAGGAGAAAAGCTTCAAATGAACAGGATTATCTGGCTTATGCAAGAGAAACCTGAGGAGAGGCACAAGAGCTGTCTTTAAATGTCTGATGAGTTCTCATAAGGTAGATGAGAAATAACTGACATTGGCTGTTTCAAGGGCAGGTCCTGGGAAACAAATGGATGCTAAAAAAATGAGACTCAGGTTCAATAACAAGAAATTTATAACTATTATAATTTCTCTCCTCTCCTTCCTTCAAAAAAAAAATTTTTTTTTTTTTTTTCCCCTAGAAAAGTAGCAGCAGAGGCTGGCTATGACATTAGGGACAGAGTACAATGGATACCTAACACTGGATAAGAACTAGGGACAGAGGATACCCAAGCTGCTTCCACCACAATGAGAGCATCATGCTTTGGAATATGATAACAGAATAAAGATTCGTTTATTTAATATGAACATCAAAATAGTACCCTTATAAGGAACACTGAGGCCACAACCAATCTACATGAAAATGAAACCAAAAGGCTTGAACATGCGCTGATAAGTGGGAAATATGAAAAGTTCTGACCGGTCAAGTTCTGAATGTCAAGCTAGGACAGACTTCTTCCAGCAGCCAGGGGAGAATTTCTGCTGGGCTGTTGTTTAAAGCTGGAATAGAAGTCAGCAGGGTAAGTCAACATGATGGGAAAGGCAATGTTATAGAAGCTCTTGGGAATGAAGCAGTGGAAATCAAAGGAAAAGATGTGGGATGAAGCTCAGTGGCAAAGAGTACTTGCCTAGCATGCATGAGACTCTGGGTTCAACCCCCAGTAATTGGGGGGTGGAGTAGGAAGAAAGCATGTATCAGAATCCTACTAAACCAGGATATTGGCAGAGATGAAGAAGGTGAATTAGAGATAATGTGGATCATATATTTAAACTTCTCAGGTTGCAAAGAAGCAGGATATGGCAGGGAAAAATGAGCTCTGAAATCAGACAGATTAGATTTGAAAAAATCCTATTTCTGACACTCAGAAGCAGTCACCTTGGACAGATCACTTAATGCTTTGAGCCTGACATCAAACTCTCTAACACTGGGATCACATCTTCCAGCTCACAGGGTTGTCATGAGAGCCAAATAAGCTGAACCCTCAACACTCTTCAGACACTCTGGAGCACCTTGGGGCAGAAGGATAAGGACATACAGCTCCTTTTCCGGTTCATTCTCCTGATGATGTTGTCCATCTCTACAGCCTTCATTCCCATTGCACCCCTGTGACTTCCTAGGTTACGATTCCAACCCAGAGTGCTCTCTTGAAGCCTTGTCATTCCTTATTTCCACTGGACAGTTTCAGATGGATGTTCCATAAACAGTTCGAATACAAAAGTCAGTTCATTTCCTCTTGGAAATCTAACCTACTCCCTTTGTTAATCCATTAGAGGACATCACTTCTACCCAGTCATCAAAGCCAGAGATCTGAGTACTATCATTGATTCCTTCTTCTGAAGTCCATATTCAATCTATCACCAAGTGCTATTCATTACATTTTTAAATCCATCCCCTCCACAGGATCTCTACTGAATTTCTATCACTGTTTCACAATTTCATATTTTCTCCCTATACTACTGAAACAGCCTTAAAAAACCCTCATTCTCCAGTACTGTCCTTTTGAATCTGTTCTCTATACTGCTGCCAGGATGGTCTTTTAAAATGTAAATTATGTATGCCTCTGTAACAAATTATTCAATACTTGCAAATTACTTCAAGGTAAAACCCAAACTATGTATCTCTTGATGACTTGGCCCTTACCTGTTCAGCAGCCCCACCTGGCTTTAAAAAGTCTATTTTTAAGAGAGATTTATCTTATATTGTCAAAAGTAACATTTTCATGTTACGGTAAAGAATCTAAATTAGCAATAATATGCTTTTTATGAAAGTGAAAAATACTGCACAGAAAATAAGCATCTAGCAGTAAAGGCAGAGGGAGGTGGGCAAGAGAAGGCTAGCAAGCAAGATGCCAATGGCTGGGCTGGGGTTGTGGCTCAGTGGTAGAGTGCCTGCCTAGCATGTGTGAGGCACTAGGAGTGATTCTCAGTACCATGTATAAATTAAATAAAGGTCCATCAACAACTAAAAAAAAAAATTTTTTTTAAAAGATGCCAACAGTTTCACATGATGTGGATTTCTTGGTACATTTCAGATTAACCTTAAAGGTCCAAAAATGTTAGCACACTCAAGATGGTCAGATTCTTTACTTACTTTTTGTGGCACTGGGGACTGAATCCAGGGCCTCAGGTATGTTAGGCAGACACTGCACCACCTAGTTGTATTTCCAGCCCAAAGATGGTCAGATTCCTTTTTTTTTTTTTTTTTTTTTTTTTTGTGGTGCTGGGGATTGAACCCAGGGCCTTGTGCTTGCAAGGCAGGCACTCAACCAACTGAGCTATATCCCCAGCCCGATGGACAGATTCTTGGTGACAGAGTGATACTGTAGAAATCCAAGCCCAGTGCATAGCCGAGAATGCTCATTTATGTGTAAGTGCAGGTATTCATTTCTAGTGAGCAGAAGGTCATATATCCTATCTTAGCAATTCTCAAACATCTCTGATCAAGGAATGTTTGCTTTCATTTCTCTATAAACTTCCAATCTGTCATGAATCGATACTTCTATAATATATAGCAAAAATGCCACTTGAATGTTGTGGCAATGTCAAATTGCTAGAATATTTTCTGTAAGGATACTCTGTGCTTAGCTCACAGTGGACATACTTTAAACGGAACTGCTCTGGTCAGAGTCCCTTTCGCTTTCAGGAGCACACTGTGGCTACTACCCTATTGGTCCCGACCCCTGCTGACCCACAGTGGCCACCATAGTAGCCCCAGCTACTACAAATTGAAGCACAGCTGACTCATGGGCCCTAGAAATTTGTGAAAAATAAACATTTTTTTGCTACATACCACTGAGGTTCTCAGGTGCTTTGCTGCATAGCATTGGCTGACTGCAAAATCTATATAACTTTCTGAATGAACTTGAAAACTTCCACTAACAATTTTCTTATAATAAAATAAACTCCATGTGTAGCCAAGAAATCTAATGGATAAAAGGCACCAATGCATTCTGTTTAGGTAGTAGATTTGCAGTCATGCTGTTGTAAGCTTAACTTATAGTGTGAAGTCATCTTTCTGCATCTGTTTTGCTTGGGTGATAACCACTTTATAGATCCACCTCCTACTTGTTTAATCCTTTCTTCTAGTCTCTCACCAGAATATTTTCTATTCTTTAATTTTTGGCAAAAATGCCCCCTTTCAAAAGATACTGCATGTTAAACAGATCTGTTTTCTGTTTTTATTATCAAAATTGTTTTTCTCCTCTTTATGTTCCTCTGGTAACTAAATATAAGCCTCAATATTGAGCTCGCTGGGCACACTGTCAGGATCTGTCTCTGCTCTCCGCTCTCACTTGTGGTTATTCCTAGATACCCACTCCTACTTGTTTAACCAATGCCAGTGGGAAACCTTGCCTTGCTTTGTGACCATCAGGAAATATATAAGCAGCTTCTGGATTCAGAGATTCATACTGGGGTTGGATGGCAAGAGAAGGACATAAGAGAGGGAGGGAGGAAGGGAAAGGAAAGGAGTTGTGGAGGAAGATGTCTTTCACCAACCAACATAAAAGAATATTATGTTTGGGACAAGGCTGGCCTTAGACTTGGCCTTAGCCTTAGGCATGATGACTCTTGAACGGCAATAGATTAGAAATAAGATTAAAAGTACAAGCAAGTTTGAAGAAAAGTTGTTTCAATTCTTCCCTGCTAACCTGTATGGTGACCGACTGTGGTACCTGAGGTAAGGAATTATGAAATAAGGAGGAATTGAGGGTGGCAGAAAGAGAAAGAGAGGCTTTGAATTTGGACAGCTGCATTACTAACTCTTGACTCATTCTTTCCAGCCTGTGCTGGATTCAAAGACTTAGTTTCTCATATGCAGGCTAAAGCAATCCATCACTGTTCTGAGGATTACGGTGACAAACACTGGAGAGACAACAGGTTTGTATACTATGCTTTGCCTAGGACAGAAATCTTAAATTTCTACTATGCCTACCCATGTTCCTTTGACCTTTATATCTAATCAATGTGTTCCACTGATTCTTCCTTCAAAATACTCTTTTTGATTAGCCTCCTCAATTCCATCTCTAAGACGTGTCTATATGTACGGGCACTAACACCACTTCTGTTCAAATCCTCAATACCTCACACATCAATTTTTGAAAAGCTTCCCTACTTTCTCCTTCTCTCTGGTATTCAAATCTACATTGCTGAAACATTTGGTGTCTAAAATGCCACTATCACATCATCACTACTTACCTGTTACAAATGGAGCCAAGAATTCCAGATCCAAGGCCAAAAATGTGAGTCAAGACATATGGGCTGGAAGACAAGCCAACCTGTGCCTCAGTGTTTTAAACTGTCAGTCCTCAGACTGCAGTTTCTGGGAGCTGGGTGGATATATATGCTCCTCTCTACCTGAAGAGTCTAAACCCAGACCCCCAGGGATGACCAGCTCAGGGACCCACTGTCATACTGCTCTCCTGTCTTCCCAGCTTTACCCTTTCTTGGGAAAACCTACCAAATACATGATCTGCATTCAAGCCTCAGGTGTGGGGCTGTGCTTGCAGCAGGGATCATTAGGAATGGAAGGAAATACCCAAAGATAGCTAGTAACAGAAATGGCCCGAGAAAACAAGATTCTTGAATAATATTGTAGAACTAGATCACCCCCACCCCATTCACTCGTAACTGGGGGAGGTGATAAGCCCTGCAGGCAGCAACAGGACAACAAGATTTTTCACTAAAGCAGATTAACAAGAGGTGTAAATGAAAGATGAATTAGCTCAGCAGAAGTGGCACTTAAATGAAATGGGAACATTAGTGCACATAAGTCCCTGATACTGGCTGGCTTAGCTAACAGCTTCAGGAGCCCTGCAAAAACAAAACTACGGGCTCAGCATAGCCAACTCTTAAACCTAGGCATTCTTCAGGTCTGGAGACTTTGAGATCAGTAGTTAAAGAAACCCTACTTCCTGCCACAGCATGGCACACTGTCACAACTTAGGCTCAAGATTTAATTTGGAGAATATCAGAGCTAAAGATGATTTGAATGAAAGCTTCAGTAAGTCTTCTATGATAAAATCTGGGTTCTGATAGGAACATTTGGACACAAACCCAGAATGGGGATGTTTGGGTCAATAAGCTGAAATGTTAAACTCCAATATTTGCCCCAATTTTCTGGTCTAGGAAAAGGAGCTTCCCCGACTCTTAGCTGGAGAATAGCAGCATGTCCTTGTCTGAAGACCCTGAAAAGATGACACCTCTCTTCTTCAAGATCTGCTCCTGCATCTTCCCTCTACATCCAAACCAAGAATTTGGATGAGGTTTATAGCAGTCTAAGTAGGAAAATACAGTTCCTGTTCTGGAAGGAAGGAGAATAAACACCCAAAGAATTCCAAGACCTCTCTGTGTACTGGCAGGTAAATTGTGGTTGTGCATCTTGAGTGTACTGCAGCAGGAAGGAGCTCATTTGGAACCTGAGGGATACTCAGGGGCATCTTCTGGTGCTTCTTTGCCTGATAACAAAGACTTGGCAACAGTAGCAAGTGCTGATAAAGAAACAAGAGCTCAGACACCCTTGGGATAAAATTCTGGGTTACTCCACCTGGTAGACTACCCAAATGTGAAGTATTGACAAAGAGCGACAAAAATTTAGGTTGGTGAAGGAATAGGGAGATCGGCCTGATTTATAGTATTCCAACTGGCTTTAATGTGAACTACTTCTCAGAATCTCCATCCTTGTAGGGCTCTCAGAATTGGCCAAAAAGAAATATGTGAGACTTGGAAGGGAGAAGAGAGCAGTTATTACTTTCTAAAAGCCACTGCGGTTAGGTGATATGTGTCACAGAAGTGCTAGTGGATACTGGCTAATCCTTGCTTCTTCTCTGCATCCAGATTTTCCACCCGAGGCCAGCCTCATGCCCACCACTAGATGCCTGGATATAGTACCATTTACACAACAGACATTCTCCACGAGTCCCTCTTCCCAGTCCCACTTTGCAGGCTGTATGTGTGTGGCTTCTCATGTTCACAACTCAACTGGTCTTTCACCACTCTCTCAGATCTTCACTTTCTCAGCTTCTCTTGCAACTGTGTAAGCTTATTCTACTTGTCAGAGTTGCTCAGCTTCCCTGACTGAACTCTTATAGTTATAAGATTATGAGTTAGAGCTTCCACCTAGATGTGGCAGCCAGACGGGGGCTAATTCCACCATTTCCCTAAAGTGAGTTTCTGGTTGTGGTGTGGCTGGCCGCACAAGTTGGATAGAATGGAGTACACAAACTGATGTGAGTGATGCAAACAGATTGAACTCAGCAACTTGTGCTCACCTCATGTCCTCTTTGCCTTTCACTCCAGCAACCCAATTTCAAAGGAGTAACCTGAAAGACCTTGCCTCAGCTGTACTTTTGTACCTCCTATTTTCAGGTGGGAAAATTCTGACACCTTGGAGTAGGTACCTATAGGAATTGGCTAGGCACCTGTACATATGCAAACCATAAGATGCAGGAGTGAACCCCATGAAAACACCTTCCACAGAGGCTGTGGGATAAATGCTTTCTTTTTCAATTCGGAAGCACATTCCAAGTGCTCCTCAGAGGGTTCCAGCAGGATTAAGCCCAGCTGTCCAGAGCAAAACTGTATTGGTTCTGTCATGTCATTTCACTCTTCCCAGTCTTCCACTCCTATTCTCTGGAAGAATTTCCCCAAATTAACTATCTACATGAATGTCCTTATCCTAGACTTCACTTTCTGAAGGAAACCCAGACTAACATAGAACAGATAAAAAAAAAAACAAAAAAACTCCACTCCTGACAACTGTCTATAAGAAAGTCATTTAAAATTGCAATGCTGGATTTTGGTCAAACTATTGAGCCATTCAGCCTTGGACTTCAGGTTAACTTTCTAGACTTTGTTTAAAAATCTTACATTGAGTCATGTGCAGGATTCTACATTAGATGCGCGAGACACAATGATATAAACAATACCACTCTTGATCTCAGGGAGCTATCAAAATCCTAGAAGTAGAAAAGGAAGTAGGTGATCTCACTTCTATGCATAAAGCTATGAGAGGGGTAGACAAAAGGCTGTGGTGGGGCAAATATAGCTTTCCAGCTGAGGTGACATTTGGAAAAACACCTTCTTAAGGAAATGGGAAGAAATGGTATTCCAGGCAGAGGGAAGAATGTGTGTGTGTAGCAGCTGTTGAAGGTAAACGTGACCACAGAACATGTAATTTCAAAAAATGGTTTGTTGGAAAGATTATTTAGAAAAAAAACCTAGTTCTCTTCACCAATTCTAGTTGTCTGTACTTCACTAACATTATAAATTTGTCATCCAGAGCATTTCAAATAGTTTGAATCTACTCTTACAAAAAAAAAAAAAAAAAAGATCAAGGGGCTAGGGTTGTGGCTCAGTAGTAGAGTACTTGCCTAGCAAGTGAAAGGCCCTGGGTTTGATCCTTGGCACCACATAAAAATAAAATGAAGGTCTTGTGTCCACCTCTAACTAAAAAATATTTTAAAAAATTTAAAAATCAAATTTTCTCCATAAAGTCAAAGTACTTATCTTTGAGGTTTCAATAAATTTCAATTATCTTATAATTATTATTATTTTTTTGGAATCAGGGATTGAACTCAGGGACACTCGGCCACTGAGCCACATCCCCAGCCCTATTTTGTATTTTATTTAGAGACAGGGTCTCACTGAGATGCTTAGGGCCTCGCTAAGTTGCTGGGGCTGGCTTTGAACTCGCAATCCTCCTGACTCAGCCTCCCAAGTCACTTGGATTATAGGCGTGCACCACCATGCCCGGCTCTTATAATTATTAATCCATAAAAAATTGTTGGTATTAACTGATCTGACTTAAGAAAATAATACCAGAAAGTTAAATAATGTATTAGTTCTCTGTTACTGTACAAAAATTACCATAAATTTAGTTGGCTAAAAGAACACTTTTTTCATCCTGTACTTTCTGTGGGTCAGGAGCCACATGGGGAGCTAGCTGGCTGGCTGTTCAGTTAGGATTCTATAAATGTGCAATGAAGGTGTCAACTGGGCTGGCATTTCATTTAAAGGCTCAACTGGAAAAAAATATGCCTCCAAGTTAATTCAGACTATTGGCAGAATTCTTTCCTGTGGCTGTAGACGAAGCCCGATTCTCATCTTGTGGTTCTCTCATCAGGTCTAAAGAGCCTCTTACTTCTGCAAAGCAAGCAAGGGGAGGAGTTTCTAGTACCAGCTGGCTTTGAGATGGAGTTCTATAAGATAGTATAATGATAGGAATGACATCCTATAATTTTTGCCTTTGATCATAAGTCACATACAGGGAGAGGGGATTACACAACAGTATGAATACCAGAACACAGTGACCACTGAAGGCCTCCTTTGTGTCTACCTCTTCCAGTAAGTTTATGACCACCTAAGCAACACACTGTCAGACAGACCTCATCACTTACTCTGTCCTTAAGCACCCCCATGTGTTTCATCTATTTTTGCTAGTGTTTTATTTTTTTCTCTCAGAACATATCTAACCTTACTTCTCTGAAGAGAGGTTTAAGAAAATAAATTATTTTGGGAGTTTCTGGGTTTCATTGCTCATACTCATGTTCAGAATTTTGTTGCCCCTGTTGGGTAGAGAGACATGATCGAGGTATTGTCTTAAAATGTAACATTTAGGCACATGGAAATGCATCTTCCAAGGTCTGTTCCTATTATAATCTTGTGAGATTTACTTGCATTAGCTAAATGCCAGAAGTGATTGGTCATATTGCAGCCCTAACCAAAATGTTTGTATTCCCCTTTAATGTGTTTTAAAAATTATCCTGAGACACCCTCTGGATTGTCCATCTGGAAGGATATATGAGAAATTGATAACATTGTCTCTGGACAGGAACTGAGTGGCTGGGAGACAAGGCTGGAAGGGCAAGAGATTTCACTTTTTAAAATTCTGTGCTATGTGAACGTATTACCTATTCAAAAAAATCACCACCACCACCACCAGCCTATGGAAGTCGCCAGGAGTGCTTCCCTTTCCGCTCAGTAAAATCAATCACTGACCACAAAACCCAAGCAAATGTTGAAAAGGAAATGAGAAGGTTCTCTATCCTGAGAACATTACTTCCTTTTACAGGAAGGAGGCAATCACTGAGATTCACGCTGTGTGTAGGTGTATGTGTGTGTGTATGTATGTGTGTGTGTGAGAAAGAGAGGGAGAGAGGGCAAGGGGGAGGGAAGGGGATGGGGAGGGAGAGAGGAAGAGAGTGAGAGAGGGAGAGGGGGAGAGGAAAGAGAGAAAGAGAATGTGCATTGAGTATATTCTTTATACCTGTAAGTGCTGCCAAGCTGTGTAAGAGAGAAAAGTAGACCAAGATGAGAAAGATGCTGAAAACTTCTAGGAAAAAACTTTGGTAACTCAGAAGAAAAAGAGGCTAAAGCTAATAGGCAACTGATCAGAGACAAGATTTCTCTTTAAGCCATGAAACTGGAATGCACACTGCCCCACAATTAAGTTAAACAAACCTTAATAGACTTAATGATATTCCTCTATTACTTTATAAATTAGCTGGCTAATGTTAGCATAGTATTTTAAGTGTTTGTATGTGAGTGCTCTGGGGTGAGAGTGGTGTAGGAATGGGAAAGGCACTCATGAGGATGTCAGTTCTATGAACATAGACAGCACATGCAATCCTTTGTATAGCACAAGGTGGGGCTGGGGGTTGTCAAACTGGGACCTATGGGAGGCCTGAATGTAATGAAACTGAACACATTTTAAAACACAGAATATACCACTAGACTTGGACTGACCAGAGACCCAATCCTAATTCTCTTTAGCAGTGAGATGTGTCAAGTTTTTGCCTATTTGTTCACCTGAAAAATGTGGATAATATTGTATATCTCATTTGGTTATTTTGAGCATTAAATAATACATATATGGCACTTACTATGTTATTTAAGGGAAATATTAAACAAATGGCAGTTATTACCACGATTAAGCTACCTTGTAAGCACACCAACAATACAGGTATGTTCTAATTCAAAAGCAAGCACAGAATCTATGGGGATACATAAGAGGGTAGAAGGGAGCATAGTCTCCTGAGAGCTAATTAAAGATCTAGAGAGGGAACTGAAATATTGACAACCAAAATATATTATATACTTCTCTGTTGCAGATTTGTCAAAGTGCTAAATTAAAAAAAATCCTACTACTCAGTATGTGAGAAGCTCAGGAGATTTACACCTCTTTAAAAACAGAAGATGGCCATTTACCATGGGTAAAAAGATAATAACCGTACCATGACCGCTATCCTTAAACCATTATTCCATTAGTGACAAACAATAAATTAGAAGTCTTCTATTATAATAAAAAGGGAAAAGTCTACTATTTTGGGGGATAGAGCTGTAATTATGCTTTTCAGAAAACTTTTTGATGTCTCCTGGTTGGTCACCTCTTCCATGATATGCGCTGCCTTTACAACAGTGCGCCTTAAAGATCGTATTCCCTCTAGTCCCAAATGAGAGAGTAGCTCCAGAGTCAGAAGGGGCACCCAAACACTTCCTAGCTGTAAGTTAGGCTACAGAACCTAACTTAGGTTCATCTGTATGTGGGATAATATCTGAAGAGACTAATGTGAATAAGGTGCTTAACACAGTGCCTGGCAAGGAACAGATGGCTCAATAAATTCTTCTGAATAAGTAAATAAACTTTTTAAAGATTTAGTAGAGACTGGATATAGCTCAGTGGCAGAGTGCCTATCTGGCACAAGCAAGGCCTTGGGTGTGGTCCCTAACACCAAACAAAAAGTAATTTGACCTGTAATTTATAGATTTTATCTGCTTACAGAATTGTATGCATAAACCCATGATTTCTAGAACATTTCTCAGGGTTTCTAAATCTTATAGCCGAAGAGAGCTTTCAGAACATGCAAATGTGATCAGGCCACAAAGCCTGCTGTATGTAGGATGAGGTCTTGTGTGTATGTGAGATGTGTGTGTGTATACACACATACACACATGTACACATGTACATATATTATGCTGGGGAGCTGAATGTGGGGCCTTGCACATGCTAGTCAAGTGCTCTACAACTGAGCTATATCTCTAATCTTTCTAAAATTTTATTTTGAGATAGGTCTCACTAAATTATCAGGTTGGCCTCAAACTTTCAATCCTCCTGCCTCAGCTTCCTGAGTGGCATGCTCCACTGTGCACAGCAGGATGAGGCCTTAAGGTTTCAGCATGACATATACAAAGTTCTTTACATCATCTAGCCTTGTTTGCCTCTGCAGCCTCACTTCTTACCCCAACTCTCTTATCTTTGCAACCCAAGTTTTCCCCAGCCCAAAATGCCTTCCTCTCCAGGCCTTCATAGCCACTGCTCCTTCTGTCTGACTTGCTCTTTTTACCTCCAATCTTTACTTAACTCCCATTCTTTCTCCAGGTCTTGCTTCTCTGGGATGTTTCTGAAGCTGCCCTCCCATCCCCACTTTCCACATTTGGGACTCCTCTGCCTCCTAGGTGCTCTCTGAGCACCCAGGGCTCTGTTTCATTAGGGCACTTCTGCTGTAACTGCCGGCTGGTACGTACTCGCCACTGGATTGTTGTACTCATTACTTTACCTCAGGGCCTATCATATAATCAGAGCTCAGTAAGTGTTTGCTGAATAAATAAAATACAGGAATCATAATGTCATTCTATGCCAAGGGGCCTGTATGAATTGACTATTTATTTTCTGCCTTCAATAATGTCCCATTTTAACCTTTATTTGCTTGAAAATTCATGCAGCAGTTCTTCCTTCAAGTTTATAGACCTATTATGATAATCAGATTTACAACACTGCATCCATCAACCCCGCCCCCACCCCCTTTTTGGGCAGTGCTGGAGATGGAACCCAGGGTTTTTTTGTATGCTAGGTAAGCACTCTACCTTTAACTGTACTCCCAGTCTCATCTACTTCTATTTAATCCAATACTTCTAAAAAACAGCTTAGGAGTGACACGCCACTGAAAACTTTATATTAGAAAGAAAAACTATCAATCTACTAAAAAATGAGTATAAATAAAGGATAACTATTTAATCATACAGTGCAGCTTAAGAAAATTTCTGAATTTTTCATAAGTAAATATAAGTTCAAACGTTAATAGATTTAGAAAAACAATGTGAGGTTCATGTACTTTCTAGAATCATTTTAGTTCAACTAGTTCAACTAGTAAGGAAAACTGAGTAGAAACCTAATATTAAAACCAAATCACTTTGGTAAAGGCCCAATTCTATTGAGGCTCAAGAGAAATATGTTAAGAAACAAAGACAAACAAAAACATCTAAGTGTACAAGTGTAAACTTGTAAGTGTACAAGTGTATTTTTTTCCCTCTCCACATGTTTTTATTGGTGCACTGTGGTGATAAATAATGATGGGATTTGCCAGGTGCAGTAGTGCTTGCACGTAATCCCAGCAGCTTGGAAGGCTGAGATGCTAAGCAACTCAGTGAGACCCTGTCTCTAAATAAATAAAATACAAAAAAGGACTGGGGATGTGGCTCAGTGGTTGAGTGCCCCTGAGTGTTCAAACCCCAGTAACAAAAAAAAGAAAAAAAAAAAAAAAAAAAAGGAAAAAAGAAAAAAAGATGGGATTTGTCATTACATATTTTTGGTTTTCTACTGCCACTTTCAGATGTATGGACACTTACCTTTAAATACTATGACATGTAAAACATTTATCAGATGTTTTACAGAGACGTCAATACTAAGTATGAAGTAAATAAAAATGTTTTAGTGCAAAGGACTACAACAGAGCTTATGTCTTTTAATAAACCAAAGTCATCCCCTTTTGGGGGACATTTAGTGAGGCTAGCCCACATCATTTTATAATAGAGCCTGATAGTCATTGCCCTGAAATATATGAAAAAATGTAAAACCATGTAGTCTCTGGCCAGTTTATATTCACTGAATGTTTTAGCAGTCCTTTGGAGACATTTATAAAAAGACAGTTTTGTTAACAGTAGTTATCACTGGAAGGGAGATTAGAAGGATTCTGAAACACCTCTGCATTACTTATATGATCTGAATCCAACCATGAGTGCATCTATTACTTACAATTTTCATAGGGTAACTTAACAGTTATTAAAAATAAACTCTAGTTATTAAAAATAAACTCATGGTGGCACATGCCCGTAATCTCTGTAACTTGGGAAGTTCAGGCAGGAGAACAGCAAATTCAAGGTCAACTTCATCAACTCAGTAAGGTCCTAAGCAGGACCCTGTTTCAAAATAAAAAATAAAAAGAGCTGGGGATGTAGCTCATTGGCAAAGTGTCCCTGGGTTCAAAACCTAGTACTAAATCAAATCAAAAGCTCTAAATGTACTGACAAAAAATTTCACCAAGATTTATTAAATATGAAAAAGCAAAGACAGAGTAATATGTATACTGTGATGCTATTTATGGAACAAAACAAAATACAACGCACACTCATGCACATACACGAAGATTTTTAAGGAAACCCCTGTTTAGAGCATCACTGATAAAGAGTCTGGGAAAAGTAGAGATCATGGGTGAAAATACACTTCACACTGTATTTCTGCATCATTTCCCACTTTTTCAACAATAAACACGAATTGTCAAAATGAATTAATTCAAATTTAAAGTTTTGGCACGGAGGTATTAAAGAGGATGTTTATTTATAAATGTTACCAAACATATGACATATGATCTAAAGTCTTAAAGTACAAGTTGCATGGGGAAGCTTGGACCCTGAGTATACAGTAGGTATTCAGTGTAGTTTTGTTTTCAAGTCCATCTTTTGATCAACAGAAGTAGCCTTGAGGAGATAACGATGTAAGTATAGACTTCCTCACCTCTAAAATGGGAAGAAAGAGAGCAACTACCACACAGGTCACTATAAAGATTAAGTAAGGTATTCCTTTAAAAAAAAAAAAAAAAAGGTTCAGCCAGTGTCTTTCCCACAGTAACAGCTAAATAAGATCATTACTCATCTACTTGATTCTTAGAACACTTTCTTCTAGCCACTTCCAAAACCAGAAGTAGATGGATTGCTTACATTTGGTCAGAATCCTCGGGATATTTTAGGGGTTAACAGCAGAATCTGATTTTAAAGCTGAAACTTCAACTCTGTACCTTAATTGTGGGTTTGAAAAGCCCAGAGAGTCGTCCTCCTTCTGTCATTTTCCTACCTCAATCACTTATGCCCTCCCCCAATCATATTTTACTTAATACCAAATAACCTGCATCTTGGACTCCATTAGTTTTTGTCTTCTGCACTGTAAGGTGTAAGAGTAGTCCAAATTTGACAATGTCAAGTTACAAAAATAAACTGCCTTTAGGAAAAGGTGACAATTAGGTCATATCTCTGAGTGTTTCTAAGAGAAAAAGGGACTCTAAGTGAATCAAATTATAGTGGAGTGTGAGTTTATACCAAACAGGAGCCATGACATCTTGGGAATGCTCTACGGACCATTTTTTAAGACTGTTCCACTATCAAATGGAGAATGCTCCCCACAACTGTAATCATGTAAGTGTTGGGCTAAATGTTTAAAAAGAATCTGAATCTTGCTAACTTTTTACACTTTAGATACTTGGAACTGTACTGTCAAAAATGTGCAAAGAAAACAATTCTTACTGACAAAACTACTACAGAAGTGTTAACACAAGTCAGTTTTTAAAACACTTGTGAGAAGGCCCTCCCCCTGTGAGCCACAACAGTGCCTGCACATCTGTAATAAGGAAACCAGCTCAAGTTGAGAAGCCCAGATGGAGTGTATATGGTTAGTATGTGGTAGAGCCAGGCTTGGAACACAGGTCTAATTTCAAAGCTTATGTTTACAAAATTTGTACAGGAGCACTATTATTTAGTGCTCAGAACCTGTGCAAATGGAAAACCCACTTTCCAAGCTTCACAGGGCAATGAAGAGGAAATGAAACAAAATATGTGAAGTGCCTGTCATGAAGCTAAGTACATAGTGGCATTTGAACCTATCTGCTTTACTTCTCTTTTCCCTGGGCTAACATTTGCATAGCAGTGGTGTTCGATAAATGGTTACCTGAAATATAAAAAATTAGCTTACTATGTTTCTCTTATTTTAAAACTACTGACATCAAAAGTTCTGATCAACCGATATTATTGTATTTTAATTTGAAAGTTACATGTAAATAGTGATATGTGCGAAGTAGTGAAGGACAGTTTCTCAATAATTCAAGACAAAATGTGGTACCATAAATTTACAAAATCTTTTGGTATTTTACCTTTTCCTTCCAGCAATCCTTGAAATTTCATTATCACAGAGAAAAGGTTTTGTTTACTGTTAAGACTTCTAATTAAATTTCACATAATTTTAAATAAAAAGAAGAAACATAATAGCTTCTACTACAAATGAACTGTACATATTTTAGAAACACTTCTTACTATAGCTACAAGACACAAGATATACATTTACTATTAAAAAGTCATATAAAAAGCCAAACTATTCATTTGCACTTATTGTCCTTTACATTTATAAACAAGGGTAAATGAACATTCCATTTCAACAGACAAGAAAAAAATATGGCATTCTTACAATTTTATTTTCCCATAATAAATCAAACAAGGTAATTTAGAGTAAGAATTTCCAACTTACTTTAACACTGAATTGTATTATTTATCATGAATATAAATCACTGTCATAATCACTGAAAATAAATTTTTATTTCTGAATTTTAGATGCATAATTAATTCATTGTTTTGTTTTGTCTTGTTTTTTTGCGGTGCTAAGGATCAAACCCATGGCCTTGTGCTTGCAAGGCAGGCACTCTACCAACTGAGCTATATCCCCAGCCCATAATTAATTCTTTAACTGTAAATTAGTGCAAAAGGTAAAGGTTGTCCTTGGATAAAACTATTTTGGCTTCAGAATATGAACAGGCTTGGGACTAGGATTGTGGCACTTACCTAGCATATGTGAGGCACTGGATTTGATTCTCAGCACTGCATACAAATAAAGGTTCATCAACTAATAAAAATATTTTTAAAAAATAATATGAACAGCCTTGACTGACTTTCAGTGATATTTAAAATTCAATTCACTATTCTATTTCATATCAATGGACCAACGAGTAAAGAGCTGATGAGACAATTTTATGTGATATGTAACTTCAAATCCTGAGTTACACGGCAGTTACACACTGCTTAGACTATATCTAAATTTACTTCTCTAAATACTTTGAATTTATCTCTCAGATTGGAATTGTTTTCATTTTGTTTGCAACTTCTAGGGCTAAACATTACAACCTGCCCTCCACCTTTTCATGTAGTAATGGGGATGGACTCTAGGTCTTGTGCATGCTAGGCAAGCATTTTACCACTGAACCATACTCCCAAGTCCTCCTTTTTCTTCTTTTTAAAAAAGATTACTCAGTTTTCACAGATATTAAAAATAATTCAGAACATGAGTCTACTAAGAGTAAAGCTCTGTGCAAGGTGAGTGATTCAAAGATGACCAAGATTTTGAAACTCTTAGGGAACATACCACACTAGGTGAAAGAGTAAATGAGACAGGTGCATATGTGATTGAAAAATAAGTGAGAAGATATAAAAACCTAAGAAAAATAAATATTTTAAAAGTTGTCAGGAAGTTGGCCTGGGGCTATAACTCAGTGGTAGAGGGCTTGCCTCAAAACTTGTGAGGCACTGGGTTCAATACTCCGAACCACATAAACATAAATACATAGAAAGATATCGTGTCTATTTATAACTAAAAAAATTTTTTAAAAAAAGTTGTCAGGAAGTAGAAAATAGCTTTACCTTGGAATGATTAGGACGAAACAAGGTATGTAAGTAGCACGTCAGTTTGGTCTTAAAGATTTCGGTAGAATTTGAAGATTTAGAGATAAAAGGAAATCTCCAGAAAAAAGAAAAGCAAAGCTCAGAGAAAGAGTTTGTAGTTTATATAAAAAGTGGTTTGTTTTAAAATAAAATATGCAATCAAATACTATATTTTAGAACTCTACTCAAATTTTAAGTAAAAATTGTTTTTAAATGCTATTTATGATTACAGATATATAGTCTCAGAGTCCCTTAAACTGTGATTCATGAAGCTAAAATTAATTTTAATCTGTTGTATGTTTAACTGACACTTCATTTACTACTCTGATTTGCTGATAATGGTCTTCAGCTTAGTTCCATTATTCTCTAGGAAGTACATTCAGGCTAATTTGCTGAAAAGGAAACAATTACAAACAGAAGTAAATGAACTGCCAAATCCACCAAACTGAGATAGAAGGAAGAATGTCAACATTGGAACAATGGAGAGGATGAGAAGAGGGAGAAATGGGTGGGTGAGTGGGGACAGTGAGTATGCTAGTTTGCATTTGTTTCAAGTCACACACTCTTGGAAGCTGACCAAGTTGCCAAAGAAAAAATTAGGTCATTTCTTTCAGTTGCTTCTCTGTTAGATTTTTAATTCAATAAAATGTAATCACATTCATGATTAAAAATATGGCAAATGCAATACAGAGTCCACTTTGGAATGATTTTAAATTTCGTCTTCTAAAGATTAAAAATGCATTTTTGATCAAGATAAAAAGTTTAGAGCTTGCTGTAAAATATCCAGCTCTGAAATATTCATGTAGATGTTGAGAATTCTGAGCTACTTTGTTCTGAGGTCAGTAGCATTTATGCCTGTGGGTTGTTAAAGTTCATAGTTCTTCTAAGTGTGGGATTTTTCTCAAAAACTTATAAATCAACTAAGAGTTTACACGTATTGTTTTCACAATGTCAAAACTATTTACCCAGAGTGCTATGGGCACTGTCAAAATGATTAATCACCTAGTTCTTCTTGAAGAGTTCTTCCAATCTTGTCACCTACTGTGGAATTTTATACATAGGCATTGCTGCCCATCAGGCTTTTTGTGTAGAACGAACACACACACACACACACACACACACACACACACACACACACAAAATAAAACAAACAAAAATAAAAACTCCAGTTAGCTTGAAGAGAAGAGGGGTTTGTCTGAAAGGACACTGTTATTTCACAACACTGCTGGGAAAGCTGGAGACCTGGCCCAGCAAATAAGACAGGGTTGCCAAGAGACGACTCCACCATGGGAGCCCAGTTAGGCCAATGAGTCGCCAAGGGACCCTGGCCACAAGCGCTCCTGCTCTGCCTGAACAGTGAATGTCACCACCAACCACATCATGGCAATGTCCTCCTTTCCTTTTCCACTAGATGTTTGATATCCCACTCTGCTTCCAGAAATAATCCTCTACAATAGCCTGCTTTTCTTTGTCTTGTGATCTTTATTCGAAAAGCCTGGTTTACATGCTGAACCTCTACCCACAGAGACCTAGGGGGCAAGTCTTTGGCCTTTTAGACATTTCTACTGGCAAGTGGGCTCTGCCCTCTATTAAGATTTATACCATGAGGAATTCTGCAAACTGGAAAGAAGGTTCTAATACTGGGCAGTCAAACAAGTCAAGGACTCAGACACAAATGCAAAAAAGAAGCCCTGGAGCAGTCTGAGTGGTGACCCACTCAGGTCCTTGTCCTCACAGTTTTTAAAACTCCTCCCAGGGCCTCTATTACCCACACCCCAAACAGTTCAGCAAGAAACTGGGCTCAGGACTGACACTCTCCCAAGCTGATGCTTCAATCACTGCTGTAGTCTGCTATTTCATTCTATGATGAGATCACAGCCTCCCACCCTCAACCCTGGAAACTGTCCTCAAGTGCCCCTTTCTCCCACCATTCCCAAATTTCTGGGCTCAGATTAGAGCCAGAACTGGTTCGAGTCACAACTTCATCACTTACAAGCCTGGGAAAAGGCTAGTTATTAATCTCTGAGCCCCACAATACTGTCAGAATGACCGAAAAAGAAAAAGCTCTGTGTAAACTAAAATTATAAGCTTGATCTCATTTGTTAACATCCTCACAGATATGATAAATTCTTTAGTCTTTTAGGAATGGAGCCTTCTCCAGGTCTCTCTGGGTCTATAACAGGCACTGATGTCATATTTTTTTTCTTCATTAAAAAATTAATTTTGAATCAAAGTAATATATTCTTATAATTTTAACTGTAGGAACACTGAAACACCCCAAAAACATTCCCCTCCTGGTCCTCTCTTCCACTCCTAGTTTTCCCCCCAGAGGCAACTACTGTAGCCTCTGAGTAGCTTCCTGAGCTTTTCTTCTGATATGTACCTCCATATTACAAGTTTTATAAAGTAGTATTCTGTGTTCATGATTAAATATTGCTTATTGCTGTAAAGCTGTATACTAGATTTTCTTTCACGTGCAATTTTAAATTACTTAGAGATATTTTCTCTTAACCATTTGCATGTCTATGAATATACTGCTAATTCTTCATGAATGCACCAAAAGACCCATAAAATCTCTTACAGTCTACTTAAACATCAAACATTTAAGTATCTTATTTCCCCCCAGATACCTCCTCCCAAAGACTTTTCACCCTCCTAGTCCAGTCTGGACTGGACACTCACTACAGCAACTATACAGCTCATACCTAAGGTTTCCCTTTGCTTCTCTCTTATGGGTTTTCTGAATCCCACACTTCTTTGTTCTTCATTTGCTGTATCATTTGGTGGAACACATCCTGAGTAGCTTCCTGAGTATGGAAGCAGGGGAGATAGATTTTTTTGAGGGATGACTGGAAATGCCCCCATTTAATCTTACACTTGATTGGTGCTTTGGCTAAATACAGAATTTTCCATCAGCTTTCTGAAGGCTCTACACCACTGTATTATAGTATTTAGTTGCTGCTATGGAAAAGTTTAACACCTGGTTCCTATTTTTCTGTATGAAATCTATTTTTTTTCCTCTCTATAATAATTTTAGAATCATCTCTTTTGGCTTAGTGTTCTGAAAAGGAAGGAACTTTTTAGTATGGAAATTCCTTAAGTTTGGGCCATATTTCTTACATTACTCCTTAGATACCATCTTCTCTTTACTTTTCTCTGGTACATTAGAATTCTAAAATTAATTCTAAAATTACTATTTGCTAAGATGTCAGACCATCCAGATACTCCTTTTTTTTTTTTTTCCCCCTTCGGTGCTGGGGATTAAATCCAGGGCCTTATGCATGCGAGGCAAGCACTCTACCAACTGAGCTATATCCTCAGTCCCATCTATTTTCTTATATATCACCCTGTTATTAGTTACTTTGTAGATTTTTTTCGACTTTACTTTTCAATCCTTCTATTTCATTTCTGCTATCTTATTTCCAAGAGCTCCTGTTTTCACTTTTTTGTTTTTTAAATTCAATATTTATTTTGCAGTGCTGGGGATGAAACCCAGGGCCTTGAGCATGGTAGGCAAGTGCTCCACAACTGGTTGTGTTTTTACTTTATACTTCATACCCTGAGTTGTGTTTTTACTTTTATAGCATCCCACGTATAACTGATTCCATCAAATTTCTTTTATACATGGATAATTTTAATTCCCTGGAAATTTCCTTCTTCATTCTGTTTCTGCTATTAATTTGTTCTTTTTGTTCTGATCTATCTCAAATAGTTAGCTTTCCGCAAATGTCCACTGATCCTTGGATAGGTTTTCAAATACAAGTTTAAGTAAACAACAAATAGCTGGAAGTGCTGCTGGGTAAGGATTGCTGATTGTAGTCTTACCTGTAGAACAAATACAAACTGGATTTTTCATTGTACAGTGAGTCTAATCTCATTGTGGAACTCTAAAATATCAGTATCTATAGGTGTCCATACTTTTGGGCTGTTCATCATTTCCAGAGCTCCATTCCTTCTTGTACTTGCCTAGCTAGTACTAGAGTAGAGGAAAGGAGTGTGTGATTTTACCATCTAGTTTGTAGGCTTCCACATAATTCCCAATTTGAATCTTTTGGCTAATCCCGATCCTCCTCTATAGCTCTATTTCCAGATTTAGAATCTCTGTAGCTCAATTTCTTTAGAAAGTTCAGGAAATTGTAGAAAATTTCAGGTCTCTTTTTATGTTTGGTTGGAGAGGGCAACTGACAGGGTGAGGGAGAAGAACAGGGTTTACCACTTAGTTAGAAGTATTAATGCAAAAACAGGCAAATGGATCAGTGGAACAAAACAGAATGAGTACTGACCTATATACAGAATTTATGTACACACAGGAACTTTAAGGGTAGCACACATTAAGAGGGAAATGACTTGTTTAATAGAGGATACTCAGCTCAGTATAGAGAGCAAAACAAAAACACATCCCTATCTAATAGCATATGCAAAGGTGAACTCCAGGGAGGGGAAAGGGCCCTAAACACTCAGTACTAAGACTTAAATTTGAATCCCTCTCTTTAGTTCTACACCATGCTTCTCTTTTCTTTTCAGAGTACTTAGTACCACCTGGTGTAGGCCACTCCAGAGTTCTAAGGATGAATGGCCTCCCTTCTCTGAAGTAGCCTCCTTAGGCTCTAAAGTTACAGGCCTCTGCTCTCTTTACGCTAGTCATTTCTCTATCTTCTTTTAATCTGAAAATTTCAATATCCCTTTACCCATTGCTATTTTCTTCTAGATATATTCTTTGTCTTAAAAATTGCACTTGTTTTTATTCCTTCAGTAGAATACCAGGGCTTTGAGGGAAACAAAATAAATTCAAGTTCAATTTGTGATGTATACAGGGAAATCAAGTCAAGTTAAATCTGGTCCTAAAATGCCAGGCCTCTAGTCGAGGCCCCCTTACCTACTTGAGATTGCCTACTTGCTGCTCTTTTTTAATTTTTTTTTTAAAGTTGTAGATGGACACAAGACCTTTATTTTATTTATTTATCTTCATGTGGTGCTGAGGATAAAAACCCAGGGCCTAGGCAAGTGTTCTACCACTGGGCTACAACCCCAGCCCCGACTGGCTGCTCTTGCGGTTGAATAAAACTCATTCTGTGTAGGCCAATAAGCTTCTCTTTTACTCCCTTGCCAAAGCACTCTGGCTGTCTACCTGTGCTGCTTGTTTTAAAAGATGCTTTTATAGCTCTTAAGTTTCTTTTTCTACCCTGACGAGTGTTATCTAGTCTCAAGGTCCCAGTCCTCCTCGTTAGAATATGTCTCCTTTTCAAACTGGGCTTTAATTGTCTTTATTCGATTCTTTAAATTGTGGTAAGTTGGGCACAGTGGCATACATTTATAATCCCAGTAACTCAGGAGGCTGAGGCAGGAGGATCACAAGCCCAAGGCCAATTAGTGAGACCCTCAGCAATGAACCAACACTATTAAAAAATAAAGGGGACTAGGGAAGTGGCTCAGTGGTAGAGGTCCCCTGGCTTCAATCCCCAGTACCAAAATTAATGAATTAATTAAATTACAGTAAAATACATATAACACTGAATTTACCATTCTATTTTTTTTTTTTTTTTTTTTTTGGTAGTGGGGATTGAACCCAGGGGCACTCCACCACTGAGCCACATCGCCAGCCCTATTTTGTATTTTATTTAGAGACAGGGTCTCAATGAGTTGCTTAGGGCCTCACTAAGTTGCTGAGGCTGGCTTTGAACTCGCGATCCTCCTGCCTCAGCCTCCCAAGTGCAGGGATTACAGGCATGCGCCACCGCGCCCCAGCTTACCATTCTATTTTTAAGTGTAGTTCAGTGATATTCCATACAGTCAGCTGTGCAACCCATCATATCATCCATCTCCATTACTCCTTTCATCTTTGTAAATGAGCCTTTCTCATTTGAATCACAAAACAACAAAATGACTCAATTCCCTGCAAAATGGTATATAACTAATACCATGCTAGATGCATGAGAAAGACGGTAGTTCATTACACACAACAAATGCCTCAGCATATTATAGGCTCAACCAGTTTGCAGAACCCTTGTTGAGAGAAGCTGACTGCAGAGTGACAAGCAGCCTCATACTTACCAGTAGTTTTCTAAGTGCAATGATAAGAGGTATGTACCAATATCCTATAATAATAAAATTAAAAGAAAATCTTAAAATCAAAAATTGCCTAGTAAAAATCTATGAAATATGCTTAGTATTTCTAAATTTATTTTTAGAAAAGACAATGTGGGGTCAGAGGTGTATCTCAGTGGTAGTGTTTGCCTAGCACACAAAAGGCCCTGTGAGGGTTGGGGATATAGCTCAGCTGGTAAAGTGCCTGCCTTGCAAGCCACAAGGCCCTGGGTTCAATCCTCAGCCCCACAAAAAAAATAAAATAAAATAAAAAAAGAAAAGCCCTGTGTTCAATGCCTAGTACTACAAAAAAAAAAACAAAAACAAAAACAAAACAAAAAACCACCAAAAGACAAGACTAAGTGCAAGACTAAGTGGTGCTGAAAGATGTATGCTGTCATCATGATTACCACATGGCAGCTAACAATTACTGAATTTATCAGGTACCACTCATCATTTCCTTTAATCCTCATAAACCCTTACAGAGGTTATTATTCTTATTTTACAATAGAGAAAATAGCCTTAGAGAGGTTGTGTGACTTGCTTAAGGACAAACTAGTTAAGACATGATGGAAAAGGATTCAGACCCAGCCTGTCCGGTTCCAGAACCTGAGGTCTTAAGCTTTATGGTATGAAATCCCTCCCCAAGTGACCAAATATTCTACTTCCCCTGGAAACAAGGGAAAAGCTAAAGAAAGTTACAGCGCACTATAAACTCTAATGTGAATATTATCATAGAGAAGGGGGAAAGGTACATCCCACATAGAACACAACAAAACAGACTAAAACAAAGATCCAACCTGTATTTTGAATAATGGAAAGAAACAGAAGCATGTATAATATTGTTTTTAAAGTAACCAGATTAATACAATATTTGTTTTATATGACAAAACATAAAATATAAATTCTAGCTAAATGACAAAACAAAACAAATAAAAAACCCATCATTTATGAAAAGTTATCAGTATAACTAACTCAAAGATTCAAAAACTGCCAGGTGCATGCCTGTAATCCCAGTGGCTTGGGAGGCTGAGGCAGGAGGATTGCGAATTCAAAGCCAGCCTCAGCAACTTAGCGAGGCCCTAAGCAACTCATTGAGACCCTGTCTCTAAATAAAATACAAAATAGGGCTGGGGATGTGGCTCAGTGGTGGAGAGCCACTGGGTTCAAGCCCCAGTCCAAAAACAAAAAAACAAAAAAACCCTAAAAAACAAAAAACAAGAGATCCCAAAACTGGCTCATAAATTTTACTTTTTATTCAAAACTACTTTTTTTTTTTCCTTTTGGTATTGGGATTTAACCCAGAGGTAATTTTTTCACTGGGCTACATCCCATCCTTTTATAGTTTTTATTTTGACACAGGGTCTCACTTAATTGTTTAGGGCCTTGCTAAAGTTGCTAAGGTTGACCACCTTGTATTTGCCATTCTCTTGCTTCAACCTCCTGAGCCATTGGGATTACAGGTATGCATCATTGTACCTGGTTCTCATTCAAAATTTCTGACAAATTTGATTTTATAGAACAAAGAAATGGTAGGTCAAGCTGCTAGGTTTTTTCTGGAAAAATTTTTCTTGTGTTATTAACATAATAATTCTTATTTTAAATTAGTAAGAACATATTTTAATGACAATTTGTGGCAAAAAATAAACTATTTTACTAAAAAGATGTATGCTTTAGCAAAATGCATACATGCATTCTACTGTCAGGTGTAACATTAGAATAAAAAATAAAAAGAATAAATACAAAAAAAATGGTAAAATAAAAAATTTGAAGATCGTTTACATAAAAGAAATCTCAGCATTTTGTACTTACGTTTATCAATGCCTTCTATATGACTCTCCCTATCTTATGACTGGCATTGTTATTTAACTGGAAATTTTATTTTTTAATTTCTTAAAGCCCTATTAATTGATTCATATGTATTCCTTATTTACTTATTATTATGATTTATTTATTTATTTATTTTGGGTGGTGCTGGGAATGGAACCTAAGGGTACTAAACAAGGTAGGTGAGCTTTCTAAAACCCTGAGCTCCATTTCAAATTCTGCATTATTTTTGAATTATCAAAATGTTCTTAAGCCTTTCTTACTTAAATTTGTGTCTTTTACCTAAAATATTAACATTTTCTAACTGGCAAATTCTAAAGCTTTAGCTAAATTAAACTTGTGCAGTAACCATGGGCTATATAGCTTATTTCCTTTTAATATATGGCTATAGAAAGAAAGTGTAAGTGTGCATTCTCTCTTTGCATATGTTAATAAACTACTTTCACTCTCCCATAAAAAGCTCCCCCACTCCAAACCCCACCCCGCAGTACTGGGGATTGAACCTGGGCACTCTACCATTGAGCTACATCCCCAGGCCTTTATCAAAATTTTGAGACAGGGTTTCACCAAATTGCCCAGGCTGTTTTCAAACCTGCAATCCTGCCTGAGCCTCCTGAAATCCTGGGATACATGTGTGCACCACTGTACCCAGCACTGAAGATCTCTTTCGATCTCTGAAATATTAGGATTCTAACATTTACCAACAGATACATACGTTTTTCTTTTGGTGCTGTGGATCAAACCTACAGTACGGAGCATGCTAAATCTGCCACCAAGCTACACCCCAACCCCAATATTCTTCTTTTAATTTAACTCTGATGTTTTCATTTGCTTATAAGACAAAAAAAGTGCTCTCCTACTTTTTTTTAGTTTAAAGTAATGAAAAAGGCAAGTGAATTCAGTACTAACCATGTTTTACAAGCTAAAGGCTATTGTTTGATGTACAAATTAGTCCTAAAAGAGACTAAATATGTTAAAATTTCAAACAGAAGCCCCACTTAATTGATTCAAATAAACTGATATCAAATGTTGTCTTTATTTTGTAATGAACTTATTCTAATTCCAAACATTTAAGGATTAAGAAGATAACAAATGTAAATACTAGACAGAGTAGGTGGGTAATTATACATTCCCACACTTATCATTTTACATTAGGAAAGAAAGGGCCCCAAATAGCATCTAATACTTAGTCACTATTACTAAATGCTTTATTTAATATTTAATATTAAATGAAAAGTCACAGTACTGACCCTTCATCTATTACAGATGTCACAACTGTAGGCTCAAAACTGACCCTGAACATATCAAACATTGAAATCATAGGAAGAAATTGGTTGTGTGTACAATTTGGAAGACAAGTAATTTTAGAAATAAAAGTTAAAAATCAGCATTTCATACCTTGTGCAAGCATGTTAAATTCCAAGAATAGTGCTATGTGGTAAAGTTCCATGGCTTCTTCTGCCCTGGTCATGTTTGGCTTCCCTGCGACGAGAGCCTGAACTTCACTTAGACTCCCCACAGAAGGGCTACAGTGCAAAACGGAGAGGTCCACCACATCAGTGTACATACAGTGTAGTATCACTTTAGCATATTTTTTTGGTATAATGGACTCATCTAATATAATTCTTGTGGGAGTCCTCAAAGTTCGATCTGTGATTTCTTCTCCAGTCCGTATCCTCCTTTGTAATAAATTTCGAAAAAATGGGGACCGTGCAGAAATAATAGCCTTGTGGGCTTTAAGCTCTTCATCTAAACAGTTCTGGTTACCTCCAAAGGCTTCAACCAGCTCAGAGTCTGAAGAAAAACTAAGAACGACATCATAATAACACATGTAATCAAAGAGTCCACGCATATCTACATCAAGGGAATTCGGTGTTCCAAATTCTTCACTAAGCTGAACAAGGATATCGACATTTTGAAACCTTGAGTCCTCCATTCCAAACTCACCCGTATAAAGGTAGTGTAACAAAGCAGAAAACATGGGCATATCAATACCAGCTGTATTGATGTCCATTATTATCTCTGCTCCATACTCGGGTGAGGAAGAAAGCAGTGTTTTAAAAAATGGACACCTTGCTGCCAAAATGGCACGATGAACAGGAAAACAAGTTTCTTGAAATATTAAGTCTACATCAGTACAATACTTGTACTCATAAAGATCAGCCATATCTTTCTGCAATGTCCGGGCTTCTGGTCTAGCCAAACTGGCTTGTAGAGAAAGCTCCTTTAAGGCTGAAGTTCCCTCATATTCTTCCACTAACGCATTGACATCTCTAACATCCCATCCAGAGAGGAGTTCTCGCATCTGCTTGGCGTGATCAGCAGACCTATTTGATTTTCGACGCTTAATAAACTTCTTTTTGAGGGTGGCAAGGCCAGAGGTTCTCTTTTTTTTGTCTTGTGGTTTCTCATGGCCATGGTCAAGGCTATACAATTTCGATTCACAACCATAGCCTTGTTGAGAATAGGATGATGTCCCTAAGAAAAAAATTAAACACATGATGATTTGTTTCTTTTCATCTAACATTAATTTTCAACATAACCTGTTTCAATGCTAAAAAATGTTACAGACACTCCTGGACCACTCAAATAAATCTTTTATTTTTATAAAGGAACATAAAAATTTCACATAACCCATTTTTATATTTAAAAAGAAACAGACACGAAGAGAACGAATCAGTCCAAATTTTTAAAACAATGTCTTTGCTTCTCTGGCAATCAAAGGCTAATATCATGAATCTTAATTATGAATTTTTACACAATGAGACATAGATTTGTAAGTTAAGAGTATCACTTGTGGGGCTGGAGTTGTGACTCAGTGGTAGAGCGTTTACCTGGCTTGTGTGAGGGCCTGGGTTTGATTTTCTGTACCGTGTATAAATAAATAAAGGTCCATTGACAACTTAAAATATATTAAAAAATTTTTTTTCAGTTGTAGATGGACACAATACCTTTATTTATTTATTTATTTATTTAATTTATTTTTATGTAGATCAAACCTAGTGCCTCACACGTGCCAGGCAAGCATGCTACCACTAAGCTACAACCCCGGCCCCTTGCAAAATGCTTCTTTTTCTTAACTACACTAAGACTGCATTTGGATAGGCAATGTAAATCCACCAGGACACACGAATGGAGATTGCTAGTTTGCCTAGGTAACTAATTGGCAATTTTGGTTAAGACAACCAAAGAAAAGGTCAATTGTGCTATAAGCAGATTGTTTATGATAAACTCATGAATCAGATTTATATCTGTTCAGAGGGATCTAAATGTTGTAGAATTATAATCTACAATAACTTTCCCATAGTACAATTCTCTTTTCATCCACAAAGACTAATGAAAACACATTTCTACTTATAGTTGCAAAAGAAAATACAGTTAGAAAAACTGAAATTTACCTATAAAAGTCTGTTGAGCCTGTGAGTTTCCCCCTACCCTCGGGGAACATGAATGAGGATAGTTAGATGCATTAGCACCCATTTTCTTCAGTCACTCAGGCATTCCATCTGCTGGTTCTTCAGAGTATTATCCCAGTGGCCTTTATGAACTTTCAACCCTGGATCCAGCAGCCTCTTTTCATCCATTTCTTGATATGAAACAAAAATAATTTTATTTATTTTTTTCAAATGTATCTCAAATCACACAGAAAAAAAGGCAAGCTTACTGAAAACTGCTTTCATTGAAAATAATAATATGCTGTCAAGTTCACACAAAAATTTTCAGGAACCATTAAGCTTGAATTATGATTCTGTGCTAGCTGTAATTTTGAGTCATAAAATGTACCAATTATGTACTTTCTAAGAGAGCAAAAAAGAAACATATCAGACTAATTTAAATTATAGTTATAGAAAGAGTATTTTAAAATGCAGGGGAAAGTATTTTTCAATTTTTATAAAAATGCTTAGAGGCAATCACCAGTCATCATAATCTAACATTCTAAGAAATTCACAAACACTTAAGAGGTCAACACCAGTACAAGACATACAAAACATGGATAATTAAATGATTGGTTTGTTGTTTTTGTACTTTAGATAAAATTGCTTAAATTGATCTTTCATCTGTCTAATTGGGCATTTACTAAAAGAGGGGGAAGAACAGGTGGACAAGGCTAAATACCTTTAGGCTACTTATTCCATAGTAATTTTGAGAGAAGTTATCATAAATGGAGTGACACATAAGGAAAAACCCAAAATTTTTACCTATATTCCCCATAAAGTCTTAAAGTAAAAATACTATTATCTGATACTGTGACTTAGCATGGATAGGGCATAGAAGCAATGAGAGATAATTTCAGCAATTACAGACTGAATTCTGAACCAGACAGCATCAACTCTCAGAATTCCTAGTGGGAGATACATGCTCAAAGACAAGAAACCCTTGAGAGAGAACACAGGATTAACAAGAATACTTCTAAATTTTTATACCAGCTGGATATATAAAATTTATCTGACTCAAAGGGATAATGGTTTAAGAAGAGTAAATAAACACAACTTAAAACCTATTATTGGAACTGTTAGGAAAATCATTTGGAGGGCAGCTAACCTAGCCTCAGAATGAAAACAAAGTGTTTTAACAAGTTGTAAATGCATACACACAAATAATCACAGAAAACCTGCTGGAAAACAAATGTGTCCAGATTCTTGGAATTTATTTATTTGTCATCTCCATTATTGATATAGCATAACCTTAAGAATACACATTTAAGCTGAGCAAGAAGGCACATGACTGTAATCCAGCAACTTGGGAGGCTGAGACTGAAGGATTTCAAGTTTGAGGCCAGCCTCAGCAACTTAGGAAGAGCCTGTCTTAAAAATCAAAAAACATTTTTTTAAAGGGCTGGGTGTGCCACTCAGTAGTATAGTGCTCCTGGGGTTAAATCCCAGTATGGGAATAGGAGGATTCACATTTTAAAAAATCACTATTAACACTTGTTTTCTCTTACTATGTACACGCACATAGCTACCTGTGTGCATGTATGTATGTAGACTTGTATATATATGAATTTATATGTATGAATTTATTTACCTTAGCGTATAGATATTTATAATATTCAAGATAAGTTCAGGAAACTGCCTAGTAACTAGATGTAAATAATGCAAAGTAGCAGTATGACAATTAATTCCAGCTAAATCATTTATCAACAATTTTCCTATTGAAACTCACCGGCCTATTTATGGGAACACAATGACCCCTAAATTTTGCTTCAGTGCACGCTATAGGAAATCTGAATGGCTATGGGCAGAGACAGTACATTTCAAAAGAACTATAGAGCAAGGGAGCTAAAGAATTTAATATACTATCTTATATATTAAATGGCATAAGACAAACAAAAAACACCCCACAGGGTTGAGGATATAAGGTGCTTGCTTTCCTAGCATTCACGAGATTCTGGGTTTGATTCCTAGAACCACACATATAAATGAATTAATTCTTCCAGCAAAGTCTGTTTGAAAATAGGCAATTTTTAAAAAGCCGGAAGCTTAATATCACTCACAGCCTTCTATCCCTGAATACTAGAAATGTAGAAAAAGTTGCTGCTTTTTGTGGGGGGGGGGGTAATTCATTTTGAACGTTGTCAGTTTTGTGAAATAGGATTTGAAACTATCAATTTCAGTTCAACTTTAACTCTGATAAATTCTAGTTATTAAGTGAGCCTCAAAGAAGACTCAAGATTCTAGCCAAGCATTGTGGCGTGTGCCTGTAAAATCCCAGCAGCCTGGGAGAGGCTGAGGCAGGAGGATCACATGTTCAAAGCCAGTCTCAGCAGTTTAGCAAGACCCTAAGTAACTTAGTGAGATCCTGCCTCAAAATAAAATTAAAAAAAAAAGGGCTGGGAATGTGGCTCAGTGGTTAAGTGCCCCTGGGTTCAATCTCTGGGACCAGCCATTTTTAGCCACTATTTCAAATAAAACAGGGTCGTAGAAGCCAAATTTGTGCTTTGTTTACAGGTCAGATCCTAATTTTTTTTTTTTTTTTTGTAGTTGCAGATGAACGGCATGCCTTCCCCCCCACCCCCATTTTTAGTTGTAGATAAACACAATACCTTTATTTTATTTATGTGGTGCTGAGGATTGAACCCAGTGCCTCATGTATGCAAGGCAAGCACTCTTCCACTGAGTTACAACCCCAGTCCCAAATTTTATTTGTTTATTTTTGTGTGGTGCTGAGGATGTGCACCCAGTGCTTCACATGTGGGAAGCAAGTGCTCTGCCAGTGAGATACAGCCCCAGTCCCGGATCCTAATCTTACTCATTAAAAATTTATGTTTAAAACAAAAACAGCATAGACAATTCTTTCTCCAAAAAGTATGAAATATATTAAGAAAAAACCCAGAATAAAAACATTATGCAAAATAAAAAGGCTTTACCAAAACAAAGAAGAAAAATAGCTAAAAAATTAACTTTGAATTTAGGAGTAATGGCAGATGTGAAAATTGTGAGTCAAAAAAGTTTCTAAAAAAAAAACAAATTCATGGTGTAACTCCTGGGGTAGGCTGCTTCTCACTTCCTTTACTCATTCTTTTTTTTTTTAAGGCAGTGCTGGGGATTGAACTCAGGGTCTCACAAATGCTAGACAAGCACTTTACCACCAAGCCACATCTCTAGCCCCTCTTTACTCATTCTTGAAGTTCTATACTGCTTTGTTTTTGTTAGTTTTGCTTTCTTAATTTCTACTGACTATAAAGCAAACTCATTAACAACACAAAGCATGCCCATGGCACAAAGTCTGCTGAAACACAGAAGAATAAGGGTTGCTTCCAGATGAAGAAATATGTGAGGGTCCAGGGAAGTGAACAGACTTGACTACTCTTAGTTACACAAATACGTGCATGCACACACGTGAGAATTATTTTCAACTGAGAATTCTGAATGGTTTGTAAAGATTCAAGACACTACTACATCTGAGTAGTAGTGAGATTTAAACTACATCAAAAAATGGCTTTTTGGCCAGGTGCAGTGGCACATGCCTGCAATCTCAGTGGTTCAGAAGGCTGAGGCAGGAGGATCATGATTTCAAAGCCAGCCTCAGCAACTTGGCAAGATCCTATCTCAATAAATAAATACATAAAAATAAAAATAAAAAAGGACTGGATGTGGCTCAGTGCTTAATTAAGTGACCCTGAATTCAATCCCCAATATCGAAGGGGCGTTTAAAAAAAAAGTTCAATTTTATGGTGAGTATAATCAGATTCTCTAAAGCCAATATTAAGGGCGATAAGACTTCATCGGCCCTGCAGGACAAACAAGAGCACAGAGCAAGCACTAGGACAGTAGAGACTGAGCTAAGGATGCTTGGCTATTCATCACTCAAATAAGTAGTACAGGAAGAGATGGGGGTTTCATCCTGGAGAGGTGGATTGAAAAGAAAGGGTCTTTAGAATTTAGGGACAAAGTCTCTTTGTGGTAACACCTCCTTCACTTTAGGATCAACTGATCTGGGTGACCTTCACATCTCCTATGGGAGCATGAATACTAAAATAAACAGGCCTTACAAAGATATGGGAGTTGGGGTGGATCTGGATCAGTTATAACACTTAAATCCACCTTGTATCCTCCAGTTCCAAATCCTGGGGGGTAATCCTGACTGACTGCGGTTACAGTTTCAAATCTATGTTTCTTCTCAAAATCCCCAGAGAATAATTTCATTGCTTCTCAAGTAACCAAAAATCTATTGCAAATGGTGCAGAATGTTATTTATTTCTTAATCTAATCTGATGCCTTTAGATGATAAAAATGAGAATTAATAACAGTCTCATCTCTCTAGGGGTTGTTTTCTTTCCAGGCAAGTCTGGTTTGTTTCCTACAGATAACAGGATGAAATTCAATCTTTGAATGATATAACAGGAAAGGAAAACGAAAGCAAAGCAAAGCAAAACAAAGTGAAAGGAAAGGAAAGGAAAGGAAAGGGAGGGCTTACAGGAGAAGAGAGGCTCAAAGGATGCAAATGGTCTCAGAGATTGATAAATCCTTTTTCCAGAACCACCATTCCAGGGAGCTCCCTTTGTTAATCCTATGCAAGACCAATCCCAATCAGATGATGTTGACTACCTTAAAATATGCTTCGGCGATTGCAGCAAACACAACTGAAAACCCATATTGAATACAGCAGCAAGAATTAACCCTATGAGGGCTGGGGATATAGCTCAGCGGGTAGAGTGCCTGCCTCGCAAGCACAAGGCCCTGGGTTCAATCCCCAGCACCGCAAAAAAAAAAAAAAAAAAAAAAAAAAGAAGAATTAACCCTATGAGAAACTGAAACACACACCCACACCCACATACATACACACATGCACAACCCCACTCCTTCTCTCCTCCTCATCCACCAAGACAAAAAACAAAACAAAACCTAGGTCAGTATTTTCTAAAGAGTTTTCCCAAACTCTGAAAAAAGCAGTGTTAAAGCCAGATAGGGCTCTTTATCTTAAGAATTTAAAGCACTTTGAAAGTGCTAAGGTGCACAGAGAAGAGGAAGTATTTAGCATGATCTACAAGAATCCTATTCCTCTACCGAACACCAAAGGAATAAACTTACATAAAACACTTGGGAAAAATTGCATCTTTGCCATAAAAACACTTTTACTGCTTTATATAGTAGAGAGGACAGTGGGAATTAAGGGATTGGACTGAGTTCTGTCACTGATGTATCATAGTGTAGAACAAGTCACTTAACTTTGATGGACCTGTTTTCCCATCTATAAAACAGGGAAGCTGAAAAAGAATTCCTAAAATTCAGTGAAGATCTATGACTACTGATTTAGGAAACGAAGATGGGGAAGGGATAATTTCCATACTAAATGTTAGTATATGGAGAAAAGAAATGGTACTTGGACTTTGTATTTTAAACATGTTTTTTCCCTTTGTCTGATTATTATGCATAGGATAGGAATGTAGAGCAAATGCAAATATTAAAAGCAATTCATAATGGAAGAGAAATGCAAAACTATAGATAATATTTCACTTCTGTGAAATCTAAGGTGACCATATAATGAATGTAACATTCAAACCAGGATGAATGAGAGTGAAAAGGCATATAAACCAAATGGGAAGTCAGCACATGTGTAGCCCAGGTTTGACTAGGTAAAGTGGGATGAATGGTTACTTGTAGCCAAATCTCACATTGCCAGACCAGCTAGAAATGAAAGTATAAAAATGAAGGAAACTCTGCTGGGTGTGGTGGCGTATGCCTGTAATCCCAGCGGCTCGGGAGGCTGAGGCAGGAGGATCGCAGGTTCAAAGCCAGTGTCAGCATGGGCAAGGCGCTAAGCAACTCAGTGAGACCCTGTCTCTAAATAAAATACAAAATAGGGCTGGGAATGTGGCTCAGTGGCCGAGTGCCCCTGAGTTCAATCCCCGGTTCCAAAAAAAAAAAAAGAAGGAAACTCAGAAACAAAATTTAAGAGAAAATGACTTCCTACACTCTCCCATAACGAAGCCTTGTCCTTGAGCAACAGACTTGGCAGGTTGGAGTATGGGGTGGTAAACATGGGCTGTGGCCGCGCAGAACCCATTGTGCCACTGCAGGCCTTAGGCCCGGGAAGCCGGAGCACACTGACGTGTCACATGCTACAGCTTGGTCTGAGCCAGGGAGGATGCCTGGTCCACAAAGCACTGTAGCCCAGAAGGCCAAGTATCCACAATCTGTGCACCTCAACCTCCCACTTCCCTATGAGTGGAAGGAAAACAAAAGGGGGCAGATGTGAAAGTTCAGACCCAAGGGCTAATCAGTAGAGCTGGTACTTTCCAAGACTTGATTAGCATAAATTTGGACCAATAGCTAACCCAAGAGCTATATGAACCCCTATAACACTAGCACACTCAAGTGGTAACCTGCTATCAGGTCCCCTCTCACCCTGTCAAGAGTTCTCTTTTCTTCCAACTTCAATAAATCTTACTCCTTTCACTCTTACCTTCCTCTATGCATTTCATTCTTCAGATTTGAAAGACAAGAACCAGGAAAGAAGAAATTGGTGAGTTGCTAGGATCTGCTTCAACACTGAAGGGCATAGTCTGGCATTAAGAACTACAACATGCCATTCTCTGGCTTTTCCCACTGTGACCATCAGAGTTGATGCTGGCAGGTATCCCCTGCCTTGATTAGCTATCATTCCTAAAATGGGTTTTCTGGGCTGTTAGAGGCCTGCAGCTTACACAGACCCCTCCTGACAACAGAAATAAAGAAACTCCAGCTTCAATATAACAAGCATATTTTAGCTAACATAACAACTCACTTATTGAGGGTTACGTATGTCACTCTGGTCTAAAAGCTTCCACACACATTAATTCATTTCATTCTCCTGAAACTTTTTTTTTACTGATGAAGCTGAAAGGTAAGTAACTTGCCTAAGGGCACACAGATGTTTTGTGAAAGCATTAAGATTATTTTGTTTCTCTGTAAACCTTCAGAACTTCTACCCTTAGGTATGTTTCAAGTCCAACAAGAGAAAAAGAGACCATGATCAGCAAGCAGAAGCAGTCAGCAATAAACCCTCTCCTTTTGAAGGCTTCTTCAAAAAGATGACTAAATGGGAAGTTCAGAATGCCACAACTAAGTTCTCTGGGGCATTCTAATATAGAGGCACATGACCTCTACCCTAATATGGCACAGAGTACCGATATTTATGATAGTAGCAATTCATTAAGAAAAGGTTAAATTATGTTCCACTATACATACTTACTAAGGCAGGGAAGTCAGAATCATGAAACTGGAAAGAGGCTTCAAACTTGTTGTCAATCTTATTTTAAACAGAAAAATGGGAGAAAATATACATAAATCATATGTGTGATAAGGGATAAATGTCCAGAATAGGGAACTCCTAACATTCAACATAAATAACTCTATTCAAAGTTAGGAAAATAACAGTTATTTCTACAAAGACGATCTATGAATGGCCAAGTAAATACCTGAAAAGATGCTCAACATCACTAATCATTAGGGGAATGTAAGTCAAAACCAAACAAAGCCATGCACGGTGGTGCACACCTATAATTCCAGGGGCTTGGGAGGCTAAGGCTAGAATATCATGAGTTCAAAGCCAGCCTCAGCATATAAATTAGGATGGCTACTATGAACACACAAAAAGAATTGGTAAGGATGTGAAGAAATTGGTTGACTGATACAGCAGGGAGATGAAGAGGCATCGAGTACATCCATGTTCACAGTAGTATTATTCACAGTAGCTGAAAAATAGAAACAACCTAAGTACCCATCAACAGATGAATGATGAGCAAAATGTGGTATATACATATAACAGATTTTTGGGGGGGAGGGATACCAGGGATTAAACTCAGGGGCACTCAACCACTGAGCCACATTCCCAGCCTTATTTTGTATTTTATTTAGAGACAGGGTCTCACTGAGTTGCTTAGGGCCTCGCTTTTGCGAAGGCTGGCTTTGAACTTGCAATCCTCTTGCCTTACTCTCCTGAGCCACTGGGATTATAGACGTGAGCTACAATGCCCGGCCACATAATGGAATATTATTCAGTCTTAAAAAGGAAGGTGATTCTGCTTGGATGAACCCTGAGAACATTATGTTAAAGGAAAAAAGCCAGTCATAAAAAGACAAATACTGTAAGATTCTGTACCACTTACACGCAGTACTCCTTATATGAACTACCTAGAGTAGTCATTTATGGAAAATAGAATGGTGGCTGCCAGAACTAGGGGGAGAGGATGATAGGGAAGTTATTGTTTAATGGACATAGAGTTTCAGTGTAGAAAGATGAAGAGACTTCTAGAAATGGATGGTGGTGATGGTTTTACAATGTGAATATACTGAATACTAAACTGTACATTTAGAAAAATGACCAAGATGGTAAATTTTACTTTATACGTATTTCACCATTACTATGGTTTGAATGGTGAATGTCCTCCCAACATGCATATGTTAATGATTTGGTTCCCAGCTATTAGGAGGTGGTAGAACCTTTAGGAAATGGAGAGGGTACTTAGGTCACTGGGGACAGGTCCTTGAAGGAGACTGTAGGACCATGATCCCCTCCCCATCTCCTTTGGCTCCTTGCTTTGCCATGTGCTTCTGCCATGACAAGTTGCCCTGTCAGAGGCCCAAAGCAATGGGACACCTCCAAAACTGTAAGTCTAAATAAATCTTTTATATTTACAATTTAATCATCCTAGGTATTTTGCTGTACTGGCAGAAAGTCGATCACACTTTAAAAAATTAGACAAAAATAAATTATAGACATTGTCATAAGAAAAACAAATTTGTTTAGGATGTAGCTCAGTGATACAGACTGCCTACCGAGCAGGCCTGAGGCCTTGAGTTTAATCCCCAGCACTAGGGGAAAAAAAATTTGTTTTAAGCTTTATAGGTAGGGTTGAAAATTCACTTATCTAAGGAACTCTATTTTCCAGGTAAAGTAAAAATAGATTAATTATTATTGTATTTATTTTTAAGCATCGGAGAACTCATTTGAAAAATATTTAGGCAGGTAAAAACTTTCCAAACCAGGGGTGTTTCATTGTATGAATGGTTATTAAGATGTGTGTGTGTGTGTGTGTGTGTATTTATATTTCAACCTCAAATAAAAAAAAATTTCAATAGTTAACAGAAATAGTATACTAAACCACATTTTAACCAATTTCTATAAAGAGGTTAAATGAATTTTTATCTTTACACATTTCTGATTTAAAACTGTATTATGAAAAAAATTTAAACATACAAAAGAGAATAATATACAAGGTCCACGCTACCACCCAGATTCTAGAATTATCAAAATTGTGCTGACTTACATCACTAATCATCAGGGAAATGCAAATGCAAACCACAATGAGGTATCGTCTCACCCCAGTTAGAAAGACTATTAAAAAAAAAAAATGGAGAGAATGTGAGGAAAAAGGAACTCTCCTACACTGTTGGTATGTATGTACATTAGTAGAGCCATTGTGGAAATCAGTATGGAGGTTCCTCAGAAAACTAGAAATAGAATTACCACATGATCCAGCAATCCCACAACTGGATATATACCCAAAGGAACTGGTAATAGTATACCAAAGAGTCACTTGCACTTACATGTTTACTACAGCACTGTTCACAACAGCCACGATACAGAATTCACCTAGGTGCCCACTACCAGATGGATAAAGAAAATACGTGCATGTGCACATTGGAATATGATTCAGTTATAAAAGGAGTAACATTCTGTTATTTGCAGCCACATGGATGGAGCTGTATTATGTTAAATGAAACAGGTCAGACACAGAAAAACAAATATCACTTTTTTTTTTAATATGCAGAAGCTTAAAAGTTGATCTCAAAGCTTGAAGTTGATCTCAAAGAAGTAGAACAAAAATAATCATTATCAGAGCCTGGGAAGAGTGTAAAGGGGGGAAGAGGATGGAGAGAGGATGGTTAATGACTACACGGGGCAACTGGATACTTAGAAATAATGTTATCAGCTTGTTAAAGAGAATCCAACCACATAGATAACTAAAAGAATAATCATAATGTCCCTTAGTTATTGAATACTGACTACAGCCAACCATTTTAAAGCAGTTTAAGTGAATTAAGGCCTTTATTTTTTTCCCACAATGTGAGGTACAAGTCTATTATTATCATTCCTACTTTACACAAGGAGAAACTGGAAGTATAGGGAAATGAGGCGTGAAAGTCTTAGGCAGGTATTCGAGTTTGAGAGCAGGTAAGTTACAGAGGCAGGCTTGGCTTTCAGGTTATTAAATCTATAAGTAATTATATATTTAAATTTTTTTCTCTTAAATGTTTGAAGGGGAAATGTGAAGAGCAGACAAATACAGTTACATTCCTGAAGTGGGAAGTAAGTACACACCTTTTACTTTTGGTACTTAAAAGAAGATCTCACATAAATCAAAAATGATTTAACTGAAAGGAGAGCTTATGAAATTAAAGCAAAATAAAAGTGCCCTTATGAATATTCACACCTAGAATACATGTTCCTTGATGACAGGATGGTACTTTTTAAATTCTGGATCATCGATCCAATACCCACCCATCCACTGCCATCTGGCTTCAACAGGAGTGTCTCAAGTAAACAAGGAAAGGTCATTCAAGGTAGAAGAAAGAGGATAAATAGCTAACTCCTGTACCAGTTAGTCCCACTCCTTATTTTCCTAACTCTTTTCCTCTATTATCATCTAATACTATAGCATAATTATTTACATTTCTACTAAACTTTAAGTTTCCCAAGCATGGGTATTCTGCTTAGTAATCTCAGCAATCCTTACCATCCACTACAGAACACAAAGTGGGCACATAATATGTGAATGAATACATGTTAGCTATTTCCATGAATATTGATAAATGATATGTCTAAGGTCCAAGAGGTACAAGTATGTTGTGAGTATACACAGGAGAAAGATCAAAAGCCTCAAATGCCACACTCCAGAAAGACCAGATTTGGGTCAGGCATACAATATTTGACTGAATAATGGAAAATAATACACTAAAATAATAAAGATGGCTTTGTTCAGAACTAATGGAGCAAAATGAAGATTAGTCCGAGAGAAGCATCATTATATTTGTGTTTTACAAAGATTATGTATGGCTTAAAGGCAAGACCCTTAAGGTAAAAGACCCTTATGCAGGAAGACATTACAGAATCATTGCTTACAGACCAGAAAAGTATTAATAAAGACCTGGCTTTCCTCATCTCCAAAACAGAGCTAATATCACCTACTTTACCAAGTAATTGAAGAGTTAAATAAAATGATACTGACTGCCACTAGAAAGCCACAGCAGCAGCCTACCACAAGAGAAAAGCCATCTTTTGAGGGGCCTGCACTTGTGCCAGGTCTGGTGTGGATGAAATACATCTTAAAGATGTTGTGGTATTCTAAAATATTCAGTTTCTAGGCATTTAAAGCTGAGGAGTATTTCCTAAATAGTGGTGAGTAAAGTATCTATGTGGCTGTACTGTGAACACTGATAAGTTTTACCTCAGAGCTTATGCTCAGAATGCTTTATCCTTACCTACAAATAAGAAAATCCTTCTGAAATAAGGGGCAAAAATGGGAAGAAGGCAGAAAAAGCTACCTCTAAGAAGGAAGCCTGATCTTTGGCCTATGAACCTTGCTTATTCTTTTTTTTTTTTTTTTGGAACCGGGAATTGAACTCAGGGGCACTTGACCTCTGAGTCTCATCCCCAGCCCTATTTTGTATTTTATTCAGAGACAGAGTCTCACTGAGTTGCTTAGGGACTCGTCATTGCTAAGGCTGGCTTTGAACTTGCGATCCTCCTGACTCAGCCCCCCCCCCCCCCCCAGCCACTGGGATTACAGTCGCGCCACCACACCCGGCTGCTTATCCTCCTTAAATGGGTCTTTTGAAGAGGTAACTGAGACCTAGAGGGGGCAGTCAGGGGCAGAGCATTGATGTCCACAGCAGCTAGTACAGGAGTGGCCCTGGCCAGTCATCCTTAACATCGAAGCCTGTGTTGTCTTCTCCTAGCAGCTATCTCCCTGCAAACAGATGCAATTCTGAAAAGAGTAGGAAATGTTTTCCTCAAAAGCTAAAAAAAAAAAAAACCCATAAGCAGAAGGTGGAAAATGATGATATAGCCCTACAAGATCAATAGTACAACTTTTCCAATCTATCAATCAATTGCTTCATGAGGTAATCATGCCCTTTGGAACATCTGTGTTTGTTAGACCAGCTCTGAGCCAGGCATACAATATTTGACCAAAACAGTCAGGGAACGGTGGTTTTTACTATTAGCGATGCACAGCAAGGCAGCTCTGGATGATTAAGAGAAGGTGATGAGAAATCTGAGTTCAGGTTTGTGTTTACTGAGGATATGAAAAGAGAAACAGCTGATAGAGAATTTTAAAGCAACTGAATTTAAAAGTAGAAAAAAAACCCTCTCAAAATCTTCACTAAAAGACAAAATACTGAAATTTTCTGACACTGGCTTAGCAAATGTTAAAAATTCAAAGGTGTATTTCCTGTTGATAGGTTACTGTGAGTTCCACTGGTAGAGTTGGAGAGATAAGAAAACATGCAGTGAACCTGACAGTACGCCTGCACATGGAAAAGAGGTGAATAAAGAAAACAGAAACATGAACACAGACACCCTAAAGTGCCCTTATCCAGGGCAGTAGAAATTCCAAACGATTCAAGGGAAGAGTCAAGTACATGATCCTATGATTTGTTCAAGTTCTAATAACAAGGAATATAGTAATGGTTTAGGAAGTGGAGATAATTCTGTACTAAAATTCAGTTTTTCCTCACATTATTGAGACCAAAAGAGTCCAAATAAGTATAGGAAGGAAACCCACTGCTTTAATTTTCAGTGAAAAGAAACTATAAGCCATATATAATGGCTTACTAATAATAGCCACTCCACTCTCATAAGCTTCTGCCCATCGGAATTCCTGCTATTTACAGAATCTTTGTCAGCATGTCAAATGAAGACTTGCTTTTGCACATAATGCTAGAAATTGAATCCAGGGAATGCTCCCACTGATCTATATCCTCAAACCTTTTTATTTTTTATTTTGAGACAGGGTCTTGCTAAGTTGCCAGCTCTTCCTAAATTTTTTCTGAAGTCTACAGTTAGAAAGAATTTTATAGTCAGGTATAGTGATGCATGCCTATAATCCTAGGTGCTTGGGAGGCTGAGCCAGGTGGATCTCAGATCCAAGCCAACTTGGGCAACGTAGTGAGATTCTGTTTCAGAATAAAATAAATAAAAGGGCTGGGGGTAGCTTAGTGGTAGAGTGCTTGCCTAGCAAGCACAAAATCCTGGATTCAATCCCTAGTACAAAAGAAAGGGGGAGGGAAAAGGAAAAGAAAAAAAAAAAAGGAATCTTGTATACAGAGGTCCTAGTGAAAGAAGTACTGGTGGTCTGATGATGAGTAAGCTTTGAGAAACTGGCTCTGAATGATACTCTTGCAGAGACACCAACAAGCCCTCTTAGGAAAAACAAGTAATAAAAAACAGACAAAATTTTAACCCTCATACCTCATAAGGAATATTGGAACTATAATAATTTTTTCTTCACCCTCACCATTTATCCTATGCTATGACCCTTTAGCAGAATTGGCAGAGGATATTACCACTCAAATATCACCAGACTAGAACAGATATTCTAGGACTTGTTTATGCAATGAAAATCTACATCTTAAAACACTATTTTGTATCTGTTTAGGGCATCTACAATAAAAATTTAAGATAATGCATATCAAATCTTTATCACAGAGCTTGCAATGAATGCTCACTAAATTTGCAAGTGGTCAAGAGAAAGGATGAAAAGATGACTGAGGTCTCTTTATCTTGCATGACTGAGTGGTTATCAATGCTGTGAACCAAGAAATATAGATGAAACAATTTGTGGGTGAACTGGGGTAATGGGTGTGAGAACCCAGAAAGCAAACAGAACCTATACATAGAAAAAGTTTAAAATCAAGAGTTTCCTAAAACTAATATTTCTTTTCTAGAAATAAGTATCATATTAAAATGCAGCATAAGATGATAATTATTTACTTCTGGTTGAGGATATTATTTAAAATATCCTATTACGGGGCACAGTGGCACATGCCTGTTATCCCAGCAACTTGGGAGGATGATGCATGAGGATCACAAGTTTGAGGTCAACCTTAGTAATTTAGTAAGGTCCTAACCAACTTAGCAAAACCCTGTCTCAAAATAAAAATAAATAAATAAAAAGGGTTGGGGATATGGCTCAGTGGTAAAGCACTTCTGGATTCAATCCCTAGTATCCTCACCCCACAAAAAAATCGATGTTTGCAAAAAGATAAATGTAGAGTATAAGAAGTGATGGTACTAATTCTTTGAGGCTCAAAGTCATTTCTGGCATGATTTCACATTACTGTACAGCATCCAGCAAAACAAAGGTGATCTCCAAGCTCTACCTGAGATCTCTCTGGTCTTCCAATAATACCTGTATTGTCATATGTAATATCAGTAAGATATCTTGACTATTAAAATAATTTATTTATTGTAGTTCTGGAGACTGAACATAGGACCTTGCACAAGCTAGGCAAGTAAGTACTCTACACTGAGCTACATATCTCACCCTATGTGGGATTTTTTTGACATTACTTCCTGAAACCAAGATGATTTTCTTTACCAGTTGTCTCATTTCTGCCTTCTCTGAACAGAGATAATATACTTTGGGTTCAATGCACATGTTCACATGCCAATAACTTCTCACAGGAAGAGGACATGTCTTCTATGTGGTAGTCATTACTGGAATGTTTCATCAGCAGTAGTATCTTGCCAGCATCTCCCACCCCACGAAATGAACATGCTGTTTTTTAAAATCTGTAACAGAATATACAACTAAAAATGTTTTAAAAATACACATCAAGCAAGGGGAGACTTATTTGTAATAATTCTTTAATCTTTTCAACCCCTAAATGTTTCCTGGGAGCCACATTCCTTGTTTACAGTCCGAGCCTCTTCGAAGAGTGTGTTTTAAAAACTGAACTAGTATTTTGAGCGGGGGGTGGAGGGAAATTTCCTGGAAAAGACTCCTGCATCACAGTGTAAATAGAGCCTCAAATATGACAGTGGAGATGTTTCAAAATACATAAGCAATAATTATTTTAAAAAACACTACTTTCTCAAAAATTGAACATAGAGTGACATACATGATCAGGAAGTCTACTTGTGGGTGTATACTCCAGAAAGTGAAAACACGGACTCAAACAAACATTTATACACCCACATTCATATTAACATTACTTATAATAGCAAAAAGTAGAAGCAACTCAATCAAGTATGCATAAATGGATGAATGGATATACAAAATGTATTGTACACACAGAATGGAATATTATTCAGCCTTAAAAAGAAAGGAGATCTGGAGGCATAACTGAGAGGTAGAGCAGTAGCCTAGCATTCTTGAGACCCTGGGTTTGATCTCCAGCAATGGAAAAAAAGAAAGGTAGGGGAGGGAAAGGGAAGGAATAGGGGAGGGAGGAAAGGAAAGACATTCTGATACTAAAACATGTGTCCTTATAAATTTTTTTAATATCATTATTTTATTTTAGTTCTCATAAATTTTGAGAACATTATGTTAAATGAAATAAGACACTCACAAAATATTGTATGATCCCAATTGATATGATGTATATGATGAGGGAAATAGTCAAATTCATAGAGTAAAATGGTGACTGCCAGGGTTTAGGGGGTTGTGGAGATTCATTAGGGGAAAATGAAAATTCTGAAGGTGGTGGTGGTGGCTGTACAACAGTGTCAATGTCACAGAATTATGCACTTAAAACTGGTAAAAACAGCAAATACCATCTCATGTATTTGCGGGCTGAAGGTGCAGCTCAGTGGTACAGCACTTGTCTAGCATGTTCAAGACCCTGGGTTTGACCCCAAGCACCACAAAAAAGAAAGACAAACACAGACATGACATATATTTTGAGTCCACAATTTTTTTAAAAAAGAAAAAACATTAAAACAGAAAAGCACTGACATCTTTTTTTAAAAAAGACCATTCTTCCCACTTGACAGTTCTTTTATTGACAGTAGTGAGATATAAATCAAAACAGAGGTATTTAAATTATAAAGGGCTTTTTTATGCATAAAGTCATTTTCCTCTCACACTAGGTCCTCCATGTAGACAGCACAGGCACACTCCATTCTTGGAATCATCTTAAGGTGGAGGTTAAACTGACTTAATCCTAATCAAAAAACAGAGAAAAATGGCAAAGCCAAGATGAGATACCAGATCTACCAATCCCTAATTTAGGGAGTACACCCCACCACTACCACCACCACCACCACCACAAGAAAGCATCTCAAAAGCCTTCAGTCCTACACCAACCTTTTTGAAGGACATTTCTACATCTTTATTATGCTTCTCCATGTCTAATGTACTGCTGGTTTGGTTTCTGAACCCTTAGGTTGTTGAAGTTTTCACATTATCACCCAAATGAGGTTAAAGGGATTGATTTTATTTCTGTAGTGTTCTGCATTGTTGATCAAATTAAAAATTTCTTGATTGTGTAATCATACTTCATAAATATCAACCCCCTAGAATCCAAACACCCAAGATAATTATGACTGGGCTTCTCTATTCTCACTCCTTTTTATTACTTGTTTTTCCCTCTTTCATGGGTGATATTTTGTAGTTTCTATAATTAAAAAAATAAAAAGAAAGAAAAATATATACAAAAGTAGAATAGTCCCATCACCAAATCTCAAAGGTTACCCATTTGTGGTGGTTTCATATCAACTACATCTCAATCCATTTTCTATCCAATCTTTCTGGATTGTTTTGTAGCAATCTGATCATATATTATTTCATCTAATAAATACTTCCATACATATCTCTAAAAGAAAGGATGTCAAATAGTTATACCATTCCTTAATATGAAATTCCCAGGCAGTGCTTGCATTTTTCTTAATCCATTTGGATCAGGATCTGAATAAGGCCCATACATCATAACTAGATGACCACGTCCCTTAAATCTCCCTTAACTTTCCCCTCCCTCCTCTCTTTTCCTTCCATGCAAAAAAAAAAAAAAAAAAAAAAAAAAAAAAAAAAAAAAAAAAAAAA
>JAJEJO010000686.1:495488-527574 GCA_020662805.1 Glaucomys volans | reverse complement strand
AAAAAAAAAAAAAAAAAAAAAAAAAAAAAAAAGAAAGAAAGAAAGAAAGAAAGAAAAAAAAGTTGTCATTGAAGAAATCAGATTATCTGGTAGTTTCTCAGAGTCTGGATTTTGCCAAATGCATCAGCTGGTAGTTAGATCTAGAGATGTTAGCAGATTCAGGACAATTTTTATACTTATTTGTTTGTTTTGTCAAGATTGCCTCAGAAGTTGTAGTATGTGCTTCCAACAGCAGGTACAAAATATCTACTTGATTCTCATTCTGTGATATTAACAGTCATCAGTGATCACTACTTAAAGTCACTAATTCATTAGAGGTTGCAAAATGGTGACCTACTATTCCTTTTATAGGAACTTCAATTTTTCTGTGTGCAGTTTGTATAGATGGAGAATAAATGAAAATTAGTAAACAATTATTCCAAACAATCATTGGCAATGAGTTTCTTAGTACCCTTTAATCAGTGAACTCATGGATTTAAATATACATATCCTTATTAAAGCTCGAATTATCTCATCTTTGAACAGTAGAAGTTTATTCAAATTGGCTCCTGGGAACTTATGACACAATCCTACTCACCTCTGACATCTTTACTTTCTGGGGTTATACCTTATTCTATACTTATCTTGTATTCTTCTTGCCTAGATTTGGATCAGTCATTTCTTTAAAGAAGGCCTAATTCCTTTAAGTGGGAAGTGGTATTCAGAAGCCCCAGTCTGGGTGTGAGGGATGTTCATGACCTTCTCAGTCACACAATTAAGGAAATTATATACACACATATGTATTTACACATATACATAGACACACATGTGTCATGAGCTTATAATAATGCTTCCGATTCAAATTCAGGTTTATAGTTATTTATTCTTTTCTCCTTTCTCACATGGCAAAACCCTCTGTTCTCAATGCTGTTATAAATTGCTCATTTACTTTATTACACAATATCCAAACAACAGCGTAAGGATAAAAGCGTCCACACTACCAACTTGGATATTCTACAAATTACTGTGTATGTAAGTCACTTGGACTAGTTTACTCTCTGATTATATATATATTTATAACCAACCAGAACACTTTATGATTTATTACCTTTGACTTTAGTTATTGCATTTTCAACTTTATTACATTAATTACATAAAATAATTACATGGGTCTCAAATTAAAATAATAAATTTCCAGAGAGGACTAGCTGCTATCCCTGTCTACACTAGTCTGGGCCCCATAGGTAACTCTTCTATATTTTTATAACATGCTACAAATCCCTCTTTTGGGGTTACTATCCACGGTTTCCTACTGTGAGCAATACTGAAATTAGCTAGTAAATTCTTCCTTCTGTCTCTCAACCCCAGTATCTAAAGTAGTATGTTTTTATTTAGTTAATGCTTAGAAGTAATTAGTGAATTTATTCTACATTTTACATATTCTCCCGGGTTCTAAGAGTTAAACTAATTTACAAAATTATACAGTGATTATACACTACACTATTTCAATCTTAGTTTTATCAGTTTAAAGTATTAAAGACTATTATAAGGAATATAGCTCTCTGGTTCCTGGTCGTCATATTCTGAGAGTTACTTTCCTCCTCCACATCTTTCTCACATGATGTCCTGAACTCTCCTTGGGCCCAGAGCAATGGAACCAGCCACCTATGGACTGAGACCTCTGAAACCAGCAGTTTTATAGTTATCCTGCTCAGCAGGAAGAAGGAAAAGATGGGGAAGGCGCACCTGCATCTTTACTGCCTCTAAAAAGGAGGGACTTACATCATTTCCACCCAGATTCCACGATGAGAACCAGCCATCCAGCACAGAGGCCAGGAAATCTCATCCCTAATTGAGCAGCTATTCCCAAGTGACAGCTCCACTGTGAAAGGGGGAACACACATTTAGGTGGACGGTTAGCTATCTTCCAAAATAATGACTTTCTGTCAAAAATTTCCAGTGATTCCAAATTGAAATTGGTTGCTTCATCCTCACTACTGAAAGTATTCTATTATTGTTATTATGAATATCATCTGCTGGGAATATAGTATGAGATGCGAAGTAATGGTCAAATGCATGCAGGTAGACTGGTTTAAATTGTGACTCCCCAAGCTGGTTACTGGCCCTCGGGTGACAGTTCTTTTGCCTCTCAAAATCTCTGGATTGTTGTTGATGTATCTGTATTTTGAAGATAATGTTAATATGTACATCTTAGGATTATCGTAAAAATGAAATAAAATCAGGCATTTTAGGTATCAGTTGGGCACGGGGGCACACACCTGTAATCCCAGTGGCTCGAGAAGCTGAGGCAGGAGGATCATGAGTTCAAAGCCAGTCTCAGCTAAAGTGAGACGCTAAGCAAATCAGTGAAACCCTGTCTCTAAATAAAATACAAAAAAAATATAAAAAAATAGGGCTGGGGATGTGGCTCAGTGATTGAGTGTCCCTGAATTCAATCCCCGATACCAATAAAAAAAAAAAAAATCGGAATGTTTCGCACATAGTAAGGGACTATTAGTAGTGACTGGCTGCTAGTGTTGTCTCCTCAGCAAACTAAAGACTTATTGAAAGTAAAAGAACCTTCACAGATTTCCATCACTCAGTACAGTGCTTGACACCGACACATTAAACAGGTCCAATAATGTTGAAGTGATTTATAGGAGCTGGTCTGGTCTTTGCAAAAGAAGTACAAACAGGATCAAAACAAATTCATTTTATCTAAGCAGCTAGGAGCCATCTATTTTAATTGGTCTCTCACTTATCTATACAGCTGAAAAGCACAAGGAAGGATGGTCTTACTTATTCCTCTGTCATGAATCAACCTGATGCCTAATCCATGCCTCTCTGTGAAAGGAAGTTCCTAAGATCCCTCCGTTGCCCATTTCCATTCCTTATCATCCATTGCTGAGAAATTCTTCCCTAGGTGAGGGGCACGAATCTTCTACAGCAGTGAAGGAGAAAATGATGGCAGAAATTAAATCAGGCTTTGACTTTTCCTGTTTAGATAAAACCCTTTCATCTTTCTTCATATGATAAATATTTTTTAATTTAAAATGTTCTTGTCCTTGTTACTAGAATTCCATTTTCTTTTCAGAAATGATATCCCAAACTGAATACATGCTTAAATAAATGTCTAATATTCTCCACAGTAAAAAAATAAAAGTCTATAATTCCTTAAGAAGTAGAAACCTTTGGAGCCAGACATGTTCTAAAATTCACACTTTTTCTCTTTGCTTTAATGAAATTAAAGCAGCTATTGAAAGCCTTCCAACAATGAAAAGCCCAGGACAGGATGGAGTCTCAAGCTGGGTTCTACCAGACCTCTAAAGAAAAACTAATACTAAGCCTCCTCAAATTATTTCATGAAAGAAAAGAAGGGAACCCTTCCAAACTCATTCTATGAAGACAGTATCATCCTGATACCAAAACCTGACAGAGACATCAAGGAAAAAAAAACCTTCAGCCCAATATCCTTGATGAACGTAGATGCAAAAATTGTTAATAATGAAAAACTGCATACAAAAATACATTAAAAAGATAGTGCACCATGATCAAGTGAGTTTCATCTCAGGGATGAATGTTGGTTCAACATACAGAAATCAATATGTGTCAATTCAAATAAATAGACTTAAAGACAAGAATCACGTAATTATCTCAATAGATGCAGAAAAAGCATTTGACAAGAACAGCACCCATTTATGTTTAAAACACTAAAAAAACCAGGGAGAGAAGGAACTTAACATTGAAAAGGCTATATATGACAAACCCAAGGCCAACATTATTTTGTTTTGTTTTTTGTTTTTGTTTTTGAGGTGCCGGGGATTGAACCCAGGGTCTTATGCTTGCAAGGTAAGCACTCTACCAACTGAGCCATATCCCCAGTCCCCAACATTATTTTGAATGGAGAAAAATGGAAAGCATTTTCTCTAAAAACTGGAAGAACGATGCCCACTTTGACCACTCCTATTCAACACAGTCCTTGAAATTTTAGCCAGAGCAACTAAACAAGAAAATTAAAAGAATATGAACAGGAAAAGAAGAGCCCAATATTTGTTTGCCAACTTCATGATCCTGTAGAAGACCCAAAAAACTCCACCAGAAGACTTCAAGAGCTCATAAATGTATTCAGAAAAGTAGCAGGATACAAGATCAACCCCCATAAATCAATCACGCTCCTATACTCCAATAATGAGCCTGCTGAAAAAGAAATTAGGAAAACTATCCTATTTACAATGGACTAAAAACAAAACAAAAACAAAACCTTGGCAATCAATCTAACAAAAGAGGTGAAGACCTCTACAATGAAAACTATAGAACACTAAAGAAACTGAAGAAGACCTTAGAAGATGGAAAGATGTCTCATGTTCTTGGAGAGGCAGAATTAATATTGCCAAATAGCCACACTATCCAAAGTGCTATACATATTCAATGCACCCCATCAAAATTCCAAAGATGTTCTTCACAGAACTAGAAAAAAACAGTTATGAAATTCATTTAGAAAAATAAGAGACCCAGAATAGCCAAAACAATCCTTAGTGAGAAAAGAAAAGCAGGAAGCATCACAATACAGGACCTCAAATTTTACTACCGAGCTATAGTAACAAAAACAGCATGGTACTGGCACCAAAAAAGGCATGAAGACCAATGGAATAAAAACAGAGACAAACCGATATAAATAAAATCATCTCATACTAGACAAAGGTGCAAAAAACATACGTTGGAGAAAAGAGAAAAGATAGCCTTTTTAACAAAAGGTGCTGGGAAAGCTGGAAATTCACATGTAGTAGAATGAAATTTAACCCCTGTCCCTCACTCTGCACAAAACTCAAAGTGGATCAAAGACCGAGGAATGTGACCAGAAATGCTGCAACTCCTAGAAGAAAATGTAGGCCCAACACTCTAACATGTATGTTGGCTCAGGAATCAAATTCCTTAACAAGGCTCCTAAAGTGTGACAAGTAAAATTTTAAAAAATAAATAGAATGGCACCAAATTAAAAAGCTCAGTGGTAGAGTGCTTGCCTAGCACATGTGAAGTACTGGGTTTAATTCTCAGTGCCACAAAAATAAATAAATTTGTCCATCTACAAATAAAAAAAAAAAATCTTCACAGCAAAAGAAACAAGAGTGTGAAGAGAAAGCCAAAAAAATGGGAGAAAATTTTTGCCACCTGCTCCTCAGATGGGGTATTAATATCCAGGATATATAAAGAACTCAAAAAACTTAACACCAAAACAAAACAAAAACAACAATATAACCCAATCAATAGATGGGCAATGTAACTAAACAGACACTTCTCGAAAGAAGAAATACAAAGGTCAACAAATACATGAAAATTTGTTCAACTTTTCTAGCAATTAGAGAAATGCAAATTAAAACTACACTGAGATTCCATCTTGCTCCAGTCAGAATGGCAATTATCAAGAATACAAGTAACAAATGTTGTTGAGGATGTGGGGACAAAGGTACACTCGTTCATTGTTGGTGGGGACTGCAAATTAGTCCAAACACTCTGGAAAGCAGTATGAAGATTTCTCAAAAGACTAAAAATGGAACCCCTCATATGACCCAATTACCCTATTCTCAGTATGTATGTATGTATATATACAATTTTATATATATATATAAATATTTAAAATCAGCATAGTACAGCATACATACACCCACATCAATGTTTATAGCAGCACAATAATAGCCAAGATATGGAGGCAACCTAGGTGCCCATCAACAAAAGAAAGGATAAAGAAAACATGGTGTAGAGGAAAATGAGGCAGGAGGGGGTGGGGGAAGGAAAGATAGTAGACTGAAACAGTGTTACTTTATGGATGTGTATGACTATAGGAATGGTGTGAATCGACATTGTGTACAACCACAGAAATGAAAAGTTGTACCCCATTTGTGTACAATGAATCAAAATGCAATCTGTAAAAATAAAAATTATTTTAAAAATGGAGAAAAAAAGAAAAGAAAACATGGCATATATATTCAAGGGAGTATTATTCAGCCATAAAGAAGAAAAGAATGATTTTATGGCATTTGCTAGTTAACTGATGGAACTGGAGACTATCATACTAAATGAAATAAGCCAGTCCCAAAAGTTAAAGGTAGAATGTCTTCTCTGATATATAGAATAAGGAGGGTGGGGGATAAAAAAAGAATAGAAGAGTGGTGGAGTAGACAATGGGAAACAAAGGGGAGGGATGGGAGAAGGAAAGACAGTGCTATGAATTTGATCTAACTTTCCTATGTACATATATGAATATTCCAGTGAATTTCATTGTCATGTACATCCACAAGACACTAATTAAAAAACTAAATTGCAGAAAGATCAGTCAAGTAGAAGGAAGGGAACAGGAGGAGGGAAGAAGAAGGGGAAGAGGAAGTACTGGGGACAGAATTAGAACAAATTATATTCTATTGCTTTTATAATTATGTCAAAATGAATCCTATTGTCATGTATAACTAAAAAGACCCAATAAAAAATAATATGTATATGGAACACTTTCTATGTACTATAAAAACACTTCCAGTGAGATCCAGCACAGTATCCCATGATCAAATTAACTTTTTATAGTAAAATATATGAAATATATTTAGACAAAACTATGTTAGTTTTTGCTGCCAAGTCAATTCAGGCCATGTCAATGTCTTCCATCAAATGGGTCCCCCCACTCTACCCCAAAAATGGATTTTAAAACTTCTGATTTCAAATTATAAATTAGAGTGTATGGGTAGTTTGTCACTCAAGATCATGTAAGAGAATAGTCTTTTCCCTTCCCCACCTTCCACCAGGGGAAAAAAAAAAATCACGTCAGAAAACATCTTATTCACATTAACGATAATATATGTATGGGGGGGTGTTGGAGATTGAACCAGAACTTCGCGCATCCTAAGCACATACTCCATCATTGGGCTACACTCCTAGCCCTGAAACTATCTTTTAGGTTGACATTTTTCTGTAAAATACCATTGCATTACTGCAAATGAAGACTGTTTAAATTTTCTTAAAAGAATCTTATCCCATGTGGGTTTTTTCTAATATTTCCTATTATTCAAAACAGCTGTCCCAACGATGCCTTTTTCTCCTATTAAAAAGCATTTTTAAAAGAAGATTAAAGTACACCACACTACACTTATCTATGCAGTCTTTAGATGTAACTAAGAATTTTTCAAACTAAAAAAATGAAAGAACACAGGTATGAGGAGATAAGCTTGGTTTAGAATTTTGGTTCTAGTGAAAAATCAATTTAATTTTGGGGGTGGGCAATATTTGAATGTTTTATCTGAATTTGACTTTTTTAAAAAATATATTTTAGTTGAACATAACACAATACCTTTATTTTATTTTTATGTGGTGCTGAGGAGCAAATCCAGGGTCTCAAAAGTGCTGGGCAAGTGCTCTACCACTGAGCCACAACCCCAGCCCCTTGATTGACTTTTTGTTTGTTTGTTTGTTTGTGGTGCTGGGGATTGAACCTAGGGCCTTGTGCTTGTGAGGCAGGCACTCTACCAACTGAGCTATATCCCTAGCCCCCCTTGATTGACTTTTTGAAAAATAAAATTATATATTCTTAGTGTTCTCTTAGTATTTCTAGTTATAATTTTTTAAAAATGTTTCGTGGTGCTGGTGATGGAACACCAAAGTCTCGCTCATGCTAACCAAGCACTCTAGCCCAGTTATGGAAAAAATATTCACTATAAACATATTTAGTATAGTCTAAAATTCATTCTCTCAGCTGTCTAAATGATTTGAAAAAGAAAATATTTGAAGAGTTATGAATAACCTAGGAATAGTCACTAAGGAAGTCTTGTCCATAATCTTTCTTTCTTTCTTTTCTTTTCTTTTTTTTTTTTGGTACCAGGGATTGAACTCAGGGGCACTCCACCACTGAGCCACATCCCCAGCCCTATTTTGTATTTTATTTAGAGACAGGGTCTCACTGAGTTGCTTAGGGCCTTGCTAAGTTGCTGAGGCTGGTTTTGAACTCAAGATCCTCCTGCCTCAGCCTCCCAAGTGCTGGACTACAGGACTGCACCAGTGCACCCGGCCATAATATTTCTTAAAGAGGGTAAGAAAAACTAAATCAATAAAAGAATCATTAAGAGCTATTCAATTATTAGAAATAGTTTTAAAATGTTTTTAAAGTAATTATAATCATTAGCACATATTAATTGTACCAAATACTGAGTTTCACTGTGAGATTTCCATATGGGCATAAACATGCTTTGATCACATCCTCCCTCCCTATTATCTTCTGTAACCTCTTTACCCTGACTTGGTCCTCTTCCCCTTTACTGATAGACCCACTACTACTTTCATGTTGTCTGCCCCACTGCCCAGATTTCACAAGAGAAAAGAGCAACACTGGTCTGAGTCTGACTGACTTCCTTTAATATGATCTCCAATTCCATTCACTTTCCTGCAAATGACAAAATTTCATCCTTCTTTATGACTGAATACTATTATTCCATTGTGGACCACATTTTCTTTATCCTTTGATCCACTGATAAGCATCTAGGCTGATTCCATAACTTACAGTGTTGAGATAAATGAGGATAGGCTGGTATCTCTTTTATATGCCGGCTTTGATTCCTTCAGGTAAATAACTGGGAGTGGTACGTGTAGCTATTTTCTCATTTATGAAAATTAAATTTGTATTAAATACTAAACTTGAAAACTATTGTGCATTCAGATGTATATAAGATTTAAAATTAGTATGTCAATAGTTATGGTTACCCTTAAGGAAATGTTTTTGCCTTCTATTAATAGAGTTTGAAAAGTTGGATTGAACCCCAGGGGCACTTAATCATTGAGTCACATCCCCAGTCCTTTTTATTTTGGAACAGGGCTTTGCCAAGTTGCTCAGGCTGGCCTTGAACTTGCAATCTTCCTGCCTCAGCCTCCCCAATCACTGGGATTATTAGGTGTGTGCCACTGCGCATGGCAGGATTCATGTTATTTTCATCTGATTTTTTAAAAGTTTACTTACTCATAACTTTGCAAATGTTTACGTAAGCTGAGGTTGCCAGAAGCTTGAACACTTGAAAGGTGTTCAAGCTTGTGAAGCCTACTAAAGGCCCAACACTGCAAATGAGTGCTTGCCTGGGCTACAACTCTAAGATGCTAATCAGGTTTTCAAATAATGATAAATTTTAAACACAACTGACAAACACAGAAAAAATATACTGGAATAACCTCTCAAATAGCACTTACTATATGCACTACACAAAGTTCTGGCTCCGTAGATACAATGGTGAAAAAAACAAAAATCCTGACCTTGTATAGTTTATGGTAGAGAAAGGAAAAGGAAGAACAGAAAATAAACAAAAAGGCGATAATCCCAAGCTGGCTCCTGGCTCGACTTCCCACAGATGATTCTCACTGAGTTGCTCATGCTGACCTCAATGTTGTGATCTTCTAGTCTCAGATTCCCAAGTAGCTGGAACTACAGACTTCCTAAGGGTGGAGATGCTGTCTTATTTGTTTTTGGATCTGCAGTACACCAGGCATGATGGTTAGGTTAAAGTTGTTCACTAAGTCTTTTGATGTCAGTTTTGGACCATTGTAAATAGGGATCTTCTAGGGAATAGCTTCAGATACTCCACATTCTCATTTTATTCCATGGGGACAAGTGGAAGGTGAAAATGATTTCTTCTCAATTATCAACATGTTTACCTCTGTACATGAATTATAGTGCTGAATTCCTACCAAGTTTTGTCAGATTTCTTTTTTGTGTGTGTGTGGTGCTGAGGATTGAACCCAGGGCCTTGTGCTTATGAGGCAAGCACTCTACCAACTGAGCTATATCCCCAGCCCAGTTGTCAGATTTCTTAAGGGTAGAGTTGACTTTGAAACTATAGTATCTGAAATAGTGCTGCCTATGTAGAAATTGTTCATCAAAGACTCTGGATGTGAAGGTTAGTCAGCGAAAATAGAAATCTTTCTGCAGAAGAATCACAATGTGCCCAATAAACTTTGCTGAATGCATGAATAGAAAAGTAAAAATTTTGTGTTTTCTCTGAACACACTAATTAGCAGAGATGAAGGGATATTTCACATTCAAAATGGTAAAGGAATCATACAATTTTGCTGTGGGAAATTGAGAAATCACCTATATAGATAATTCAGATTTTATCAAATTCATAATTAAGTTTTAATTTTTGTATTACAGAGATGGCCACTATTCGCATTTGATCTTAAAATCTAATTTAACTATTTTTTAATTTCCTTGTATAGCTGTTCTAAATTTTTTCCAGTCTTTTGCTCATTTACCTTCCTCAGCAGATAACTTTGCTGATATGATTGAAATCAAGCCCAGCACAGGGGCACACGCCTCTAATCTCAGCGTCTCATGAGGATGAAGCAAGAGGATTATGAGTTCAAACTAAGCGAGACCCTAAACAAGTCAGCATGACTCTCTCTCTAAATAAAATATTAAAGGGCTGGGTATATGGCTCAATGGTTCAGCCCCTCTGGGTTCAATCCCAGGTACCCCACCCACCTCCCCAAAACCCCCCAAAACCTGAAGTCAAATAAGTATTCCTTCTACCTTAACATCTGTGAGTATTGTTACAGTCCTCTCCTTTCTTTTATTACCCATTTCTTAAAAATTATATATATTCTGGTATTCACTTCTCAACATCCTATATTTTAATTCTTTTTAAATGAAGCTGGAGATGTTAATTTGCAAGCCTTTCCCTAATCAAACCTGCCAAACTGAATGTTTCTCCCCAGTTTTTCCTTCTTTGATTCTTCATGATATTAAGAATGACTACTCTGTCAAAACAATTACTTCCCTCAGGACACCATATGTCACAATTTTTCCATTTATGACTCCTTTTCCTTTCATTACTAAAATGTGGGCTGTCTCAACGCTATGTTCTTGGTGTGGTCTTTACTATTTTCTCTCTACACTTTCCTATGAATGGACATCATTGGCGTTACTAGTACAAGAATAAATTACTCAGGTGAGGGGTAAGTTCAGTGATGGAATGCCTGCCACAACCTTGTGTTTGATCCCTGACGTTGAAAAAAATAAAAATAAAATTAGTTGAAAATATACAATTCCAGCCTCATCTCATCTCTTAATCTCCAATCTTAAATCTTAAATTTCCAGCTGGATATTAATTTCTGATGTATTACCAAAAGCTCAAAATTCAACATACCAAAACCTTAAAGGATAATTTTTTAAAGCACCTGATACATACCAGGCTTTCTACAAAATATGTCAAAGATAAAGGTAGGAGAGGAAACTCAATCAGTTCATCCTGGGTAATGAGGGTCAAAACTGCCTCCTCTACAACAACCTGGTTCACCAATCCCAATGCAAACTTAGACCAAGTTGTTGTTACTTATTTCGGTGTCAAAAAAAACAAAAATCAAACTTGGTCTTTGCTCCCATACAAATTCATCTAGCACACCAACATCAATTTAGTTCTCCTAAAATAATAGAATTAAGAATAGAGAATAAGTAAAAACTCATAGCCACAAATCCTTCCTCCTGTTCATATTCTATTTTTTTATGTATTAAATGAGAAAAAAACAAACAAAAAGAAAACAAACAAAAAAGGAATTCTGGTGAATTTAGAAAACATCACTTACTTTAGTTTTATAGAATCATTCATTAAACAATATGAGTGACAATTATGTGTCCAGCACCATGCCAGGGGTTATGGTGGTGAATAACAAGTTTTGGTTCTTATGTTCCTATGGTCAAGTGAGAGAAATGAACATTAAACAATATATAAACGAAGTCAAACACTGGAACAAATACCATGAAAAGTGTGGACTACTGTGAGAAAGACTGGATCGAGATGATTTACTGGAGAAGTGCTGGTGCTGAGGAGTTAAGGTACAGTGAACCGGTCACCCTTCACACACCACAGTGCTCTACCAGCCCTTCCTCAGGCCTTTTTATTCTTTGAGACAGGGTCATGCTGAGTTGCCCAGGTTGACCCTGAACTTACTATCCATAGCCTCCCGATCACTGGGATTAAAGGAGTATGCTACTGTACCAAGCAGAGTAAACCAGTTTAGCAAATGCTAGAAATAGAAAGTCACGGTGACTGGTGCAGAGTAAGCAAAGAGGGTGGAGGGAAGAATGTGAGATGAGGCAGGGCAGAGGCAGAAGCCAAGTTACGGACATTCCTGCAGCCACTCCAAACTTAACTGCGGAAACCCTTCTAGGAAAAACCAATAATAGTCATGTATGGTGTTCTATGGAATGTGTTCAATCATATTATAGAAGTTAAGGTATGAAATAAGAAAGGTGTGCACTGGGCTAACGCTGCTAAATTTTTAAAGGAAAATAATATAATGTTAAAATTGTTTTACTTAAAAGTGTGCTTTAAAGTACTGTATAGAACAGAGACAGCCCAGCCAGTCTAAGACTGCTATGCTTAGAAAGGCCTGCTTGCAAGGATGGCCCTAGCAAGTCTCTGGGAATGTGGATTTTGAGTGTTCCCACCATTTCCTACCTGACAAAGGTGAACTATTGTGCCTAAACAGATGTGCAAACAAGAGGTGTAAGCTGAATACCTGCTTTTCTTCTGGAAGCCTTGAAGTTAGGCAGAAGGTGCCCCATGAACAGACCCCAATAAAAACCTGTCCACTAAGATGCTAATGAATTTCCCTGGTAGACAACACTTCACACATCTTATGTGCCCTGCCAGAAGAACTGAATGTGTCCTGTGTGACACTGTCCTGAGGTTTCCTCTGGACTTTGCTCTACGCCTTCCCCCTTTGTATCCTTTTGCTCTTCTAATAACTTGTAAGTATGAGGCATACCAAATGTGAACTCCCCCCAATGAATCCCAACCCTGGATTTGATCTCAGTTATTTCAACACAAAATGGTATACCATGAAATGCGTTCCTCTACTTCTATCCTCCAGATTTCAGGATAAAACTATTTTTGTAAAAATAAAAATCAGGCCTGCATGCCGTGGCCCACACCTGTAATCCCAGCAGCTTGGGAGGCTGAGGCAGAAGATTCTCAAAAAGCAGAGCACTAAGCAATTCAGTGAGACCATGTCTCTAAAATACAAAATAGGGCTGGGATGTGGCTCAGTGGTTGAGTGCCCCTGAGTTCAATCCCTAGTAGCCTGCCCTCGCCAAAAAAAATAAATAAATAAAAATATTAGTTACCTTTAAGAGAAGGAAGAAGGTGGCCGTGAGTGGGAAGGGGCATGAGGGGGACTTGTGGAATGTTTACAGTGTTCTGTCTCATTGACAGGGTGGTTTCAGCTTTAAAATACTATTACGAAAAGTTAAATTTAAATTTATTTAATGTATTTCTTTGTATGAATATCATTTCCACATACACAATGTTTTGTTAAAGCTAGTACAAATTTCAAAGTTCCAGATGAAGCCTTGAAACTACATCTAATTTCCTAAAGAAAGGACACTGAAGAATGAACAAAAGCTAAGTGGTAGGTCACAGGAAATGCTGATAATCTGAGGACTCAAAAGAAGAAAAATCAGCAAAGGAAAATGTGGAAAACACTAACCAAGGATAGGTAGTGGCCAGGATAGACTGCATATAAGAAATAGCACATAAATAGGGTTTATTTCAAGCTGAGAATTTATCCCTTTCCACTGTGCTACCACAAAATTTTAAACACACTTCAATTTTAATACTTATCACCCTGTGAGGGCAAGTTATGAAAATTTCTATGTCCTCTCAGACTAACTTCCCAAGGATACTGGGATGGTGCTTTATTTCAGTACGTCCATGTTCCAAGGACCCTTGAGAGTATCTGGCTCATAACAGACCTCTATTAATAAATAAGGTATTAGAAATAGAGAATGATATCAGGAAAGGCCCGTATCAGAAGCTAATAAAGGAGGGTGTAATAAAGAATTTCTTCTTCAGTTTTGAATTTTCTTCATTTTTCGTTTTTCTCTTACTTTTAATAAACTCTCAGGTCATCACTATTTTTACTAAATCCTTTTCTGCTCTACTGCTACTAACTTGTTCTTCCTTCAACAACTATGTGAACACCATCTAAGGGCAAGACACTTAAGCAGGTATTGTTAGTTTCGACAAAAAAGGGGCTTACAGATTAGTGCAGGATATGTTTCATGTGTGAGTCACTGTGCCGGCCTAAGATGATCCTTAAACGATGTCAGAATTTAAACATGAAGAAGTGAAGATAAAGGCACTTTTTAACAAAAATTTTTTAGTTGTAGATGGACACCATGCCTTTATTTAATTATTGTGTGGTGCTGAGGATCAAATCCCGGGTCTCATATGTGCTAGGCAAGCAATCTACCACCTAGCTACAACCCTAGCCCCTAAAGGCATTTTCAATAGAGAGAACAGCTTAAGAATAGATATCACAACAGCCAAGATGTGGAAGCAACCTAAATGTACATTAGCAGATGGACAAAGAAAATGTGGTATATAATAGAATACTATTCAGCCTTAAAGACGCTAACATTTGAAAACACAGGTAAAATTTTAAGACCTTATGCTAAGTGAAATAAGCCAGTCACAGCAAGACAAATATTGTATAAATCCATCTACATGAGATATCTATCTAGGTCTGGTCAGTACACAGACTGATTAGTGACTATCTACAATAGTCAAATTCAAACAAAGTGGAGTGGTGGCTGCCGGAGCAGGGTGGAGGAAATGAGGAATTTTTAGTCAGCCGACATAAAGTTTCAGGTAAACAACATGAATAAACTCTAGATCTGCTGCATAAAACTGTACCCAGTCAATAATAATGTATTGTACACTCAAAATTTTGTTAAGAGTGTAGAACTCATGTTCTGTTACAATAGTTAAATTTTTTTTTAAAAAAAAAAGGGAATACAAGGAAACAAAGTAAGAATGGAGAGCTTGAGAGTTGATTAGAGAAAAAAAAAAAAAAAGAAAGAAAGAAGCAACCAGGCATGGTGACACACACCTGCAAAACCAGCTACTCAGGAGGTTGAGTTTTAGGTCAAACTGGGCAACATAGCAAGATCCCAGAAGATGAAAGGAAAGGGATGGAAAGAAGGAACTGGAAGGGTGGAAGGGAGGGAGGGATGAAGAGAGCAAAGACAACGCTATTGTTCTAGCATAGCTGATCAAGAAAACCAAAATGGAGCAGCCAGAAAGACAAGTAAACCAGAAGAAGGTATTTTCATACAATTCAAGGGAGGAAACTGAAATGGAAGTTAAAAACTTGACTTGGAGAGAGCAGATGTTTTGATTACTTTTTAGAAGTATGACTGCAAAAAGGTACAGAGAGGTAAGACAATAGTAGAGACGGATGTGGAAATCTGAAAAGATGTGTGTGAGGGAAAGGAAGACATTAAAACAAATGAGCAACCAGATATAAATGATATGGTTACACTGCCATTTTCAAATAGGATGACTCTGTTCCCTGTGGACGTCTGAAAATGTCTGGAGACATTTTTTGGTTGTCACAATTGGGGGAAGGGGTGCTACTGACACCCAATCACTAAAGGCCAAGGATGATGCTAAGGAAGAGGCAGTCCCCCACAACAAAGAATTATTTGCCCCCAAATATCAATAGTGCTAAGAGTACCACACAGTTAGAGTTAGGGTGCAGAAGAGAGCGAGAGCACTGGAGAGATACGAACCAAAGAAGAAACCTTTTTTTTTTTTTTTTTTTTTTTTTTGCAGTACTGGGGATTGAACCCAGGGCCTTGTACTTGCAAGACAAGCGCTCTATCAACTGAGCTATATCCCCAGCCCAAGAAGCAACCTCTGGTAAAGAAAGAGCATTCCTGGTGGAGGAAGACTTCTGGTGACTTGATTGAGAATTACAGTATGATGCTGGAAGTAGCTTCCAGGCTTTATTTGAAAGAAGGGAAGAAAGGAAGGAATAAAAACAATGCTATTATGCTACTTATCCAATAAATATGACTTTTTAAAAAATAATTCTATGAACGCACAGAAATCATATCCATTAGAAGGTTAACAGATGCCAGGTGTGGTGGTGCATGCCTGTAATTCCAGTAACCCAGGACGCTGAGGCAGGAAGACTGCAAGTTTGAGGCCAGCATGAGCAATTTAGTGAGACACTGTCTCAAAATAAAAAACAAAAGGACTGGAGAAGGAGGTCAGTGGTACAACACCACTGGGTTCAATTCCCAGTATTGATGGCAGTGGAGGGGATGGTCTGGAGGTTTACAGATATTAACGATTGGAGTCTATCCACTTAATTTTATAAAATTTCCTTTGTGCCCTTTGGAAACTTATCACAAATGACTTGTGTTTTAAGAGTTCAGAGGGATGATGTGAAAAGGAGGCCTACAAAACACCAGGATTCTTTGTCTTCTGGTACTAAAGATTGAACCCAGGGGCACTTGACCACTGAACCATGTCGGGGTATTCTGGGTACCCCCGGCTCTATACTAAGATGGCAGCTGGCAGGTTGGCAATGCAGTTTTATTTTGTAGTAAACAAGTCGCTCTCACCATGGAAGTAGATACTTGACTGGCTTGAGCATCCACCCGACCTGATGACGCGGGGCACGTATATAAGGACTAGGCAGGGGGGTAGTTGAGGGAGAACTCGATAGAGAACGCCATGAGGATGCCATGAGGACCCCATGAGAGACGCCATGAGAACAGCAGCTGTGTAAGGTGTTAGGCGCTAGAATAAAGTGTGTTAAAAGCAACAACCTTGTGTCGCGTCTTACCGCGGGTGGAAAGACAGCGATAGAACCACATCCCTAACCCTTTTTATTTTTAGACAGGGTTTTGCTAAGTTGCTTAGGCCCTCACTAAGTTGCTGAGGCTGGCCTTCAGTCTTCGGAGTTGATGGTATTACAAGGGTTCACCGCCATGCCTGGCTTGAAACACCAAGTTGCAAGGTGATGTTACATAGGGAAAAAAGGAGTTAACAGTGATTATATAAAAATGGGGTTAATCCTATCTCTGGCGGATGGTACATTTATTTCAAAACCATAATTCAACTGATCATAAATTTTTTTTTTTTTTTGGCACTGGGGATTGAACCCAGGGGCTCTCCACCACTGAGTCACATCCCCAGTCCTATTTTGTATTTTATTTAGAGACAGGGTCTCACTGAGTTGTTTAGGGCCTCGCTAAGTTGCTGAGGCTGGCTTTGAACTCATGATCCTCTTGCCTCAGCCTCTCAAGTGCTGGGATTAGAGGCATGTGCCACCGTGCCCGGCTTGATCATAAAAATTTGACTTTGTGAAACAATCAACAATGTGAAAAGAGAGCCTACAGAGTGGGAAAAAATCTTTTCCACACACACTTCAGACAGAGCACTGATCTCCAAAATTTATAAAGAACTTACAAAACTTTATACCAAAAATGCAAAGAACCCAATCAATAAATGGGCTAAGGAACTGGGCAGACACTTCACAGAAGATGACATACAGGTGATTAACAAATATATGAAAAAGTGCTCATCATATCTAGTAATTAGAGAAATGCAAATTAAAACTACCCTAAGATTTCATCTAACTCTAATTAGAATGGCTATTAACAGGAATACAAGCAATAACAAGTGTTGGCGTGGATGTGGGGAAAAAGGCACACGTGTACATTGCTGGTAGAGTTGCAAATTGGTGCAACCACTCTGGAAAGCAGTATGGAGATTTCTCAAAAAACTTGGAATGGACCCACCATTTGACCCAGCTATCCCACTCCTCGATTTATACCCAAAGGTCTTAAAATCAGCAAAGTATAGGGATGCAGCCACATCTATGTTCATAGCTGCTCAATTCACAATAGCTAGATTGTGGAACCAACCTAGATGCCCTTCAATTGAAGAATGGATAAAGAAACTGTGGTATATATACACAATGGCATATTACTCAGCCATGAAAAAGAATAAAGCTATGGCATTTGCTGGTAACTGGGTGGAGTTGGAGAATATCATGTTGAGTGAAATAAGCCAAGCCCAAAAAACCAAAGGCCGAATGTTTTCTCTGATCAGTGGATGCTGATACATAATGGGGGGGAGGTTATGGGGGGATAGGAAAGAATGGAGGAAGTATGGATGGTGTAGAGGAAAATGGAATGGGAAGGGATGGGGGAAGGAAAAATACTAGACTGAGACAGACAGTATTACCCTATGTATATGGAAGATTATATGAATTGTGTGAAAAAAATAAAAAAATTTTGACTTTGTGTCATAAATAAGCATGAAAAGACTACTGACTGATACATTATTCTGTGAAAGGCTCTTAGAGAATTTAATCAAAACACTGTCTGTTAGGCAGGTGCCATGGCATGTGCCTGTAGTCCTAGCTACATCAGAAGCTTAGGCAGGAGGACTCCTTGCTCAGGAGTTCTGGGCCAATGTGGGCAACATAATGAGAACCCACCCCCAACCCCCACAAAAGGTTCTACAAACAAAACAAACAGGCAGGTGTGGTGGTGTACACCTGTAATTCCAGCAGCTTGGGAGGTTGAGGAAAGAGGACTGAGAGTTCAAAGCCAGTCTCAGCAACTTGGTGAGGCCCTAAGCAACTCAGTGAGACCCTATCTTAAAATATAAAAATATAAAAAAAGGGCTGAGGGTACTGGGGTTGTGCCTCAGTGGTAGAGCACCAGCCTAGCACACATGAGGCCTTGGATTCAATCCTCAGCACTACATAAAAAAAATAAAGGTACTGTGTCCACCTATAACACACACACACACACACACACACACACACACACACATTTTTTTAAAAAAAGGGGAGACTGGGGATGGGGCTCAGTGGTTAAGTGCCCCTGGGTTCAAGCACCAGTACCAAACAAAAACCCACCACTCTCTCTGCTCTCAAATAAATGATTTTTAAATTCATTTAAATATTTTCTGAATGCCTATTATATTCTATGCAAAAGGGGATGTAAACAGGACAGTTGTAATTTTTGTTTTAAAAAGTGTTTAAAATCTAGTGGGGCAAATCAATCAATATGTGATTGTAATGTAGAGGAAGTACAGATCAGTGCAGATGAAGAACTCTGGAGCCAAACTGCCTAGTTTGGATCTGGCTCAGCTATTTCTAAAGTGTATGATCTTGGGAAAATATTTTCTTTGTGACTGATAACAAAAATGCCCACTTTATAGGGTTTTTGAGAAAGTGACATCTGAGGTGATACCTAAGATTGATAATAACAAATTTGAATTCTTCCCTTTTCTTGGTGATGGGATGCCAAAACAATGTTTCAAACAGCAGAGGAAACTATGTGAGGGCCCAAGGACAGAACAAAACCTGGTACAGTGAGGAAGTGAAAGAATTCCATATAAAGTGCAGTATGCAGGGGATACAGCAGTACAAAGACATGAGTCATATGTTCCATGACAAGGACTCTAGAGAGCTGTTTGTTTTGTTTTTTAAAACTTATTATTGCTTGAATTAAGTGACAGTCTTTTTGTTATTTAAAAATCAATGCTGGGGGCATAGGTTAGTGGTAGCGTGCTTGAGTAGCATGCATGAGGCACTGGAATCTATCTTCTACATGGCTTAAAAAAAAAAGTCCACAGACATAAAGAACACATGCAAAATACAGCAGAGATCTTGAATCAATCCCTCAAAATTTGAAATCCGAACAGCATTAAGACATTTGCATAATTTTATAAAGTTGATGGACAAAAAGGAAATGTCTGGGTATCTGTGTTCCATGTGCCATATTAAACGTTTTTACACAGAATACCTTATTCAGTCAAAAAAGAAACCTAGAGGAGAGCAATATTACTCCTTTTACAGATGTGGAAACTAAGGCACATGGAGTAGCACTAACTGTGCCTCAGTAAAGTAAGAAGCTAACAAGCAGATGTTTATAGCCAAATATAGTAGATCTTTTCACAATCAATCAGAATACATTACGAATTTCTAAAGGTACATTCTAATTCCCCTTTTCCTTTTTTAAAAATAACTTTGTTGTTTTAAAAATTACTATGAAATTTATTTGATTAAACATGAAATATGCTGAGTCTATAAAAATGTTAACTCTCCTTTTCCATTCTTCGGCTCTTGTCAGACATTATTGCTGAAGCATGTGACAGAACTATGACTATAATTAAGGCTATAATGAGAGTTCTCTGTCATTAGCTATTACTAACATTTGCTACACACTTATCTAGTTCTGCCACAAAGCTCCTTGCTACCAGAAAATTCTCATGTCTAGTCTCAAGCAAGCAAAATGTATTTAGGGAAAGTTTAAGACAAGAATAATTAGGTCTTATGAAGCATATTATGGAATTTTTCTCTAAAGAATAATTCACAAGGAACCCCAGTTAAAACAGACCTAAATATAATTTTAAAACATGGGAGAAAAAGACACATGCTATCCAAATATGTATAAATCAAAACATCACATTGTACCTCTTAAATATGTACATTATGTCAATCAAACATGTTATCTACAATTTTTAAGATGATACATTGTACTTGAAGTTAGTTCTGGCAAACTGAATTCCCCTAGCTGGGCTCAATGCCTCACACCTATAATCCCAGAGGCCAGGAGGCTGAAGCATGAGATCACAAGTTCAAAGCCAGTCTCAGCAACTTAGTGAGGCTTTAAATAGTATACAAAATAGGGCTGGGTATGTAGCTTAGTAGTTAAGCACCCTTGGGTTCAATACTGGTACCAAAACAGAACCAAAACAAAATAATCCTTAAAGGAGGAAGGGAAGAAAATAGTACAATAATAGCACAATTCATTATCACTTCTTCCATAAGGGACAATGGCCAGAGGCAGCTCAAATTTTTATCTAAGAGGAACTGTCTGGACGATAATGAAGGGCAAGCAAAGAACAATGCCAGGTTTAATTGATTCCTCCATTTCCACTTTAAAGACAATAACATACCTCATGTTCATTTTAAAATTGCTTACACACACTTTCATGTCATTATTTCATCCTAACAATGGACTTACTGAATATCTATTATGCACCAGACACTGTAGTACATCTTATAGTTCAAAGAATACAGTCACGTAGAGGGATCAGATGTACAAGCAAGTGATTATAATATATCGCAATACAGCCTATAAGACAGGTACAAAGTACCAACAGACTGAAAAACTGGTAAAGGAATCAATTAGATTTTGAAGAATAAAAGGCACTATAACTGCCAGAAGATTTGATGGCAAACAATTCCAAAGAACTGGCATAATCCTTATGAAAACTATCTGTCATGAGAAGTCTTGTAGGGAAGACTCGCTACAGTATGTGACTGAATGATGTTATCAAGGACCCAGATTCCTTCTACTTCTCTGCTTTGTCATCTTCAGGGAATGCCTAATTCCCTGTGGTCACAGCTGTCAGGACCAATAGGGGCCTTATGTTGTCTTGTTCTTAAACAAGAAGGGAAATACGTCTTTCCCCATAAACGGTGACTGTTACCCTTCAAATTATTGGGACAAATAACAGTTTATGGAAATGCCATGAACTCATTGGTTTGGACTAGTCAAAATTAACCCCTGGAGTTGGTAATGAATCACCTTCTCTGAACCTCCTGTGTGTGAACAAATGCAGATTTCTATTAGGAAAACAGATACTAGATAGGCAGTAAAAGAGTTGATGACAAATATCAAAGCAAACTCCAAGTACTGGGATGAACACAGAAAACACAACACAGGGAAAAAGAGTTCCGTACAGCTTGAGGGATAGAAAAGCTAGGGTTGGACACCATTTACAAACTTTTGAGTTTGGACTTTATCCCATACACAACAGGAAGTTAACAGGTTTTAAAGTAGAGAAGTAACATGCTCCAACTGCGTTTTGGTAGCAATACAAAGAATATTCCGAGGGAGAGTGGCAGAGACTCAGCTGGGGCTGTTCAATAAATAGTCCAGACTAGCAAGGTTACTGTAAAGGAGAGGAAAAGGATGGAATAAAAAAATAGAAGGCGGAAAAGCTAAGAAAGACATTTCTATACCTATTTAACAGGTGAAGAAATTAGGTAAAGTGACTTGCTTAAGCTCATAAAACTACAGACAGTAGTCAGAATCTGAATCAAGGTCCAATTTCCAGACCAGTGTTCTATTATATCACAGCTATAGCTAAAAATCCCAAGAATGATCGAAAAAGAAAACTGTTTTGAATCCTGTAGCTTAAAGGATTCCTCTGTGTTAAAGTGATTCCTATTCATTCCATCCTTAATATAATGTTCATATAATGTCATATTGTGACATGTATTTCAGGATAATTTTTTAATAGAGCATTATGTTTCTAAAGTTTCTATATTATTTGAGATAATAAGAATATCTGGCTCAATTTGAAATGTCAAATTTATAGACTCAAGTGTTTTAAAATAAAAAAAACTAAAACTACTAACACTTGCATTGGGTATTTGTTTAATGCTTTGCAAATAAATTATGTACTGAATGTTTGTGTTTCATTATAAATCTGGAGTCAGCAAGCACTAGAAAAGTTTCTTCTAAATCATCTCCCTTCTAATAACTGACTTCTACTTGCATCAACTTAAGGAAAAACTCACTTTTAAAAAGATACCTGTTTTAAGCTGGGTGCGGTGGCACACGCCTGTAATCCCAGCACTTGGGAGGCTGAGGCAGGAGGATCGCAAGTTCAAAGCCAGCCTCAGCAACGACGAGGCCCTAAGCAACTCAGTGAGACTCTGTCTCCAAATAAAATACAAAATAGGGCTGGGAATGTGGTTCAGTGGTGGAGTGCCCCTGGGTTTAATCCCCAGTACTCCCCCCCAAAAAAGATACCTGTTTTAGAAAAAGTCCCTTTCCAAAGTGACTATTTTGATCTAGAATGGGAAGTTTGACTTTGCTTTATTACCACTGTACCAAGAGTGAGTTAATAGGTAAGATACATGGTTTAAAATTAAAATAAGCATTTTTTCCATTAAAGAAACATAAACTATATGCTTTTTAGTTTACTGGTCTTCTGCTTCTTGACTCAATTAATACCTTTGTGAGTACCAATGTGCCACAGTGTACTAGATGAATACTGTTATAAGCAAACATGAACTGGAGTTATTCAGGCATACATCTGTATGACTATTTGGTTAACGTCCGTCTTCCTCACTGAATAACTACAGTATTTTCCTTTAGCAAAACAGGGCTAAAATGTGTTAGGAAAAAAATATCAAATCAACTGGGTACGAAGATATCACTCTGCCAATGACAGCAGATTTTCTAATTCACCAAGCCGAGAAGCTCTCTTTCAGCACCCACAAATGACTTTTTTCAAGTGCAATGAATCCTGAATATAAGAAAAGTGTTTCAACATAATAAACGTCATACACAGAAAAACGCATGCTAACATCATCCTCAATGGTAAAAGTTAGAAAAGCTTCCTTCTATGGAACAAGCTAAAGTGCCTGTTTTCATCACTTCAAGTCAAGATAGTATTGCAAATCCTAACTGAGCAATCACGGAATTAAAAATAAATTAAAGGCAACCAAACTGAAAAGGAAGTAGTAAATTAATTGTTTATAGAATACATGATTTTATATGTACGAAAACTCTAAAGATGCCACAAAAAATTGTTAGAACAAATTCAGCAAAGCTGCAGGATACAAAATCAACAGAAAAAAAGAGTTGCATTCTTAAACACTGACAATGAACAATCAAAAAAAAAAAAAGAAAACAGTCCTATTTACAAAGGTATTATAAATTAAAAAAAATAAGAAACTTAACCAAGGAGATTAAAAACTCTTCTAATGAAAACCATAAAATGTTGAAGGTACTTGCTTTGGCAGTACATATCCTAAAATGAAAATGATGTAGAAGATTAGTATGGCAGAAAGAGAAGGAAGAGGAAGCTGGCAAAGTTAAAAACACAAAGAAATGGAAAGACATCCAGTATGATGCACTGGAATATTTAATATTATTTAAATGTTAATACTACCCAAGAAATCCACTTATTTAATGCAATTTCTACAAAATCCGGATAGCATTTTTTTAGAATTAAAAAAAAAAAGCTGTCTTATAATTCATATGGTATATCAAGGGATTCCCAAATAGCAAAACAATCTTGAAAAAAGAAGAGCAAAGTGCAGGTTTCGCACTTAATAATTTGAATATTTATATAATGCCACAGTAATTAAAAGTGTGATTTTGGCATAAAGACAGACTTACAGATCAATGCAACAGAACAGAGATCCCAGAAATAAGCCCTTGCACTTATGGTCAAATGACTTTTTGTTGTTGTTGTTTTTGTTTTTTTCTTCATCATCTTTTTTAATGCTAGAGATTGAAGCAGGGCCCAGCACATGCTGGGCAAATGCACTACCACTGAGCAACATCTCCAGCCCCTCAAAAGATTTTCAATAAGGATGCCAAGACCATTCAATTGGAAAAGACTTCTTTTTTTGAAAAACAAATAGCATTGGGTAAACTTGATATCCATATATACGGACCTACACTGAAAGACCTACAACTATAAAACTATTAAAAGAAAACCAAAGAGAAAAGTTTACAGCTACAACTATAAAATTCTTAAAGGAAAACAAAAGGGAAAAGCTTCATGACATTGGATTTGGCAATGATTTCTTGGATATGACCCTAAAAGCATAAGCAACAAAAGAAAAACTAAGAAGTAGGACTTCACCAAAATTAAAAACTTTTGCACATCAAAGGATGGTGAAAAGGCAACCCATAGATTAGAAGAAAATATCTGCAAATCATATCTGATAATGGATTGATACTCAGAAAAGACAAAGAATTCCTACAACAATGAAAAAAAATCTGACTTAAAAATGGGCAAAGAATTATTTTTCCAAAACAATAAATACAGGAAAAAATGTTCAACACCACTAATCATTACTGAAATGCAGATCAAAACCATAGTGAGATACCACTTCACACTCATTAGGATGGCTTATCAAAACGAAAAAAAAAAAAAAAAATTAAGAGTTGGCCAGGATGTGGCTAGAGTGCAATTCTTATCCACTGTTGGTGGGAATGGTAAAATTTTCCTGGAATTATACCCCAGGAAATGGTTGGGTTTTTTTTGTTTTTGTTTTTGGTACCCGGGATTGAACCCAGAGGCACTTAACCATTGAGCCATATAACCAGCCCTTTTTTATATTTTATTTAGAGATAGGGTCTTGCTAAGTTGCTAAAGTTGGCTTTGAACTCGTGATCCTCCTGCCTCAGCCTGTGTGCGACTGTGCCCAGCGAAAACAGGGTCTTGAACAGATATTTTTATACCCATGTTCATAGCAACATAACACACAAAAGTAGAAGTAATTCAAGTGTCCTTAATGGGCAAATGGAAAAACAAAATGTAGTGTATACACAGAATAGATATCATTCATCCTTAAAAGGGAAGGAGTCGGGTGTGGTGGTACATGCCTATAATCCGAGCAGCTCAGGAGGCTGAGGTAGGAGGACTGTGAGTTCAAAGTCAGCCTCAGCCACTTAGCCAGGCCCTAAGCAATTCAGCAAGACCTTGTCTCTAAATAAAATATATAAAAGGGCTGTTGATGTAGTCCAGTGGTTAAGTGTTCCTGGGCTCAATTCCTAGTACCTGTGCCCACCCCCGCAAAAAAAGAAAATTCTGATACATGCTACAACATGGATGGAACTTGAAGACATGATGTTAAGTTAAATAAGCCAGTCACAAAAGGACAAATACTCATGATTCCACCTACATGTGATACCTAGAGTAGAGGGTAGAATGATGGTTGTCAGGCGCTGGGAATAAAGAAATGTTTAAAGAGTACAAAGATTTCAGTTTAAGAAGATGGAAAGAATTCTGCAGATGGCCTGGGCGCGGTGGCATATGCCTGTAATCCCAGCACTTGGGAGACTGAGGCAGGAGGAGAATCCTGAGTTCAAAGCCAGCCTCAGCAACTTAGCGTGGCCCTAAGCAACTCAGTGAGACCCTGTCTCTAAATAAAATACAAAATAGGGCTGGGGATGTGGCTCAGTGGTGGAGTGCCCCTGGGTTCAATCCCCAATACAAAAAAAAAAAAAAGAAGAATTCTGCAGATGGGGGCTGGGAGTACATTTCACTGGTAGAGCCCATGCTTAGCCCCATGCGTGGTACTGGGTTCAATCCCCAGTACCACCCTCACCAATAAAAAAAAAAAAAAAAAAGATTTTGCAGATGAATGGGGGTAATGATTGCACAGTGATATGAACGTGTAAATGCCACAGAACTGTACAACTTTCAGCAGCTAAGATGGTAAATTTTCTGTTACGTGTGTTTTACCACAGTTTAAGTACTCACATGTGCACACAAATACTTGCTATATGATCCTTCCTACTGACTTTACCCTAGTTAAGGATCTTATCTACTCATAGATAAGTAACTCAACAGTCAACTATTGTCTTCCCAGTTAATTCCATTGTCTTCTCACTCTAACTCAACCTGGAGATCACTGACAGGTTCACTTTGCTGGTTATCACATTTATCTCTGGTCTCCAAACTTTCAAAGGCTCTCTATACCTTGCACAAGAAAATAAAAATCCAAATCTCAATTCAGCATTCAAACTCTTCTATAAGCAGATAACCTTCCAAGAAAAATATTCTCCAAAGGAAATTCATCTTAGTTTCCCACTATTCCCCTCCCCAAAACTAATGTTCAATTTATAATCTGGTTTTTCCCTTCACAAACTAACTGCTCTAACCTCTCTATAAATTTTCATTGGCCAGTTCAAGTCTCAAGTGTTCCAGGAAGTATTTTTCCCCCCTTTCCTTTTTTTTTTTTTTTTTTTGTTTAAATGGTACCAGGGATTGAACCCAGAGACACTTAACCACTGAACCACAACCCCAGCCCTTTGTAATTTTTTTATTATGAGACAGGGTCTCACTAAGTTGCTGAGGCTGGCTTTGAACCTGCAATCCTTCCAGGAAGTTCTCTATATTCCTGAAGCCTCACTCAATCTTCCTCTACCCTGAAAACCCACAGCACTCTTTGTATTGGCAGAACTCACGAGGTTGTCTTCTAGATTTATGGGGGGTACATCTTATCTTTCCAACAAGAGTTTGAGGACAAAGTCTATACATTATACTCCTTTCCTTCATCCCATAGAGCTAATGTAATGCAAACCACAAAGGAGACTTTCAAAAATCACCTGTGCAATTTTGGATGTGTTTCAGCAACTAGAATATAAAATCAGAATCTTTGGGTTTTATTGTAATTCTGAAGGTTAGCCTGGAACATAAATAAAATTGCTATGGTCCAACAAGACAGAAAGTAGTCACTATAATTTGGAAAACGACCACAGGTATTTTAAATCCTAAAATTAAGAGTCTGAGAAAAAGAACTTGTTTAAATGCTGGTGTTGGAACACAGAACAACATAGTAGTTAGGTTTTGTGGACAGAATATTGACCTGTAGGATTTACTGAATTCATGCAAGGAGGAGCCACACTACATTTGGATGAAAATGTAGTCATGGGCCTGTGAAAACTCCAAATTAAATGTCACTCCATTTTTAATAAATTCAGGTTGTGAGGTGATCTTCATCAATTATTTAAGGTCAGAATCAGAGAGAGGAGCTCTTGTTTCTGCTTTCAACTTTACGGCACAAAGACCTAGGACAGGAATTGGTAGTGGTGGTGAAGAATTCAATCAATGAAGACTGAGTTCAGCGGTGCAGAGAAGAGTTCTCTAAATGGCTCGCAGAGAGGCCTGGGTCCTAGTTTTGATCTTGCTCCTTCCAGCTCTAAGACCCAAAGCAACTCAATCACCTCTCCGGGTCTAGAGTCCCAGTTTTAAAACGAATCACAACAGATCTCTAAAGATTTTTCTGACTCCAAAATTCCAAAACAAGTCTAATCGTAGCTGCTGTTAAATGTCTGATTCTTATAAAGCAATTTCGAATCTCTCTTCCACATTTCAGGAAGAAAACATTTTATTTCAGCAATATGAAAGATGTGGATGCTATTCAGAGACAAGATTCTGTTGAAAAAGCTAAGTAATTCTGGGGGCGGGGGGAAGCCTCTTCCTCGTCATAGTAAGATGTTTTAGTAGAGGAAGCAGTGCACTGGTAAAGATAACAGGCTGCTGTAAATTACCGTAGGCCTACTCAGAGTACTTATTATCTGTTCTGGTATGTGAAGGGGTGCTATTGTAGTTCAAAGCGGAAAGAACATTCCTCAGAGTTTCTCCAAAATCGGTGAGAAAGTTCTCTTCCTGGGGGCGGTAAGGTAGTAAACGGCCCAGCAAATGCTACTGCACTGAAAAAGGTACCTTCTGCCAGGTCTGGACTCCAAAGAGCACAGCCTCCCCTCCATTATCAGACACTCCGTATTGTTTCCCTACCTGTCAAAGCTCAATTCCAGTTCTACCCCCCTACTACTAGCTGACCGGACAACCTAACTTCTCCCAGAGACCAGCCGGTCCAAAAAAAGGCCTGATCGCTCCCCACCCAAACCCAGGCCGGCCGCCCTCACGCCCACCCCCGGAGGTCGCTGCCCCGTTCGGCATAAACGGGCGCCCGAGGCTCAGGAGCGCTTTCCCCGCGTCCTGGGAGCGGCGGGTCCCGCCCCTCGGAGCCCAGAGCCGGAACCCAAAGCAGACCGGCCCGCCGCCGGCGCGGCCACCTCCGGCCGCCCGCCCGTCCTGAGCGCCACACCTCGAGCCTCTGCCCCCGGGACGGCGGCGCGCTGCCCGGCCCGCCCCTCGGAGCGCACGGGGACCGGCCAGTCGGGCGCCGGCGCGCCGCGGCCCCAGACGGACGACTCCCCCTTCCCCGCCCCGCGCCCCAGCGCCTCCCGCGGCGGCCGGGCCCCAGCCCCGGAGCCCCACACCCAGAGAGAGCCCCTTCCTCGCCCGGACGCCCCGCGCTCCACAGCCTCAGAGACTGAGGAACACTCACCCCGGAGGCTCCTCCCGCTGCTGCTGCTGCTGGGACCGCTGCCGTCGCCCCCGCCGCCGCCGCCCCCAGCACCACCGTCCGCACCGGCGCCAGCACCCGCGGCCATCCTCCTCCTGCCACCGCCGCCGCCCTCTCCTCTCCTGTCAGTGGCTCAGGCTCCGGGACTGCTCCAGGTTCCCCACGCCGCCATTTTGACTCCTCCAGGGAGCAGGAGGGGCTCGGCTCGGCGCGGCCCTGGGGCGCCTGCGCGGCGCTGCGGAGCCGACCCGGCCCCGCCCGCCCCTGCCGTCGGCGCATCCGGGTCACGTGATCCGACGTCGGCGCCTGCGCCTGAGTCGGGGGGCCGGGAGCACTGGGAAGGCGCGTTCGTGGGGCCCAGAGCCGTGGGAGCCGAGTGCGCGCGCTTTATTCCTGTTAGTTGCCTAGGAGCGGGGTGACAGGCAGGTCGTTTGGAATTTACAGCTTGTTGTAGCATCTTGCTTATTCCAGGGAACTGTGGCACGTTATTAAGCGCATCAGAATGGAATTATAATATCTGCGTCACTGGACGATCAGATCTATCAATTCATGTTTCCGCTCGCCGGCCGACATCCTTGGAGGAATAAGGCATGATGCATCATTCTCAAAGGGAATTGCGATTCTGTGGAAAAGTACCCCGACGGACTTGGCGCTTCGGTGACTGCGTCTTGGCAGTGTTTCTTAAGCACTTGTCTGCGTGGTCCCTTTCCAGGCACCAGCTTGTTAATTTGTAGAGTAGATATAAAAAATAATCTTAGTGGTATAACTCTGGTAGAACGCTTACCTAGCACGTGCAGGGCCCTGGGTCCCAGTCCCAGATCTTAAAGGCACTGAAGTTTCCCCTCAAGATCCTCCCACCAAACATAAGACAGTACTGAGGAAAGCTTACAATTTGCGCCTGGGAGAACCAAATCCCTCTTCCTTAGATAACCCAAGTTTGGAAGTATGCAATAATTTCAGCGTTGCAGCAACAAAAACACCTTATATTTATGAAGGACCTTACAGTTTTCAAAACACAGTTAAATACATGGTTTCATTTGAACACCAAAACCACCCTTTGAGGTAGTTGAACAGGTGTTACTATTGCCGTTTTACAGCTAGGTAGACAAGCCAAGACAAGCACGCAGGCTTCTGACTGACCACTGAGCACTATGGCACCTCACTAGCCTCTGACAGGTTTTAACAATGCTATTGTATTTTTCTTCCAGAAATTTATTTAAAAGTATTTGCATTTTCCAACTCTACCCACTCCGTGAGAAACAAGTAAGCGGTCACACCTCTTTTGAATTCTTTAAAATTATTTTTAGTTGTAGATGGACACAATACCTTTATTTATTTTTATATGCTGCTGAGGATCAAACCCAGCGCCTCACACGTGTGAGGCAAGCTCTCTACCACTGAGCTACAACCCCAGCCCTTTTGAGTTGTTTTAAAATCACCTCTTAAAACCAGGGGAAATCCTGAACAAAACCTTTCTACTTAACTTGCTCTTAGTTACTTGCTTTTCTAGACTTAACCCACTTCACCTACTCTGAGTTACATACTTTTTTGGACTAAATATTAGTCATTTAGTTGACTAAAAGTTAATACCTCTGAGGTGTGGATCATAATGGTAACAGTTGATGAAGTTTGATCCAATAAATATTCCCAAATCCTATTTTGGGGGAGGTGGATTTAAGTCTTACTCTCCAGTCTCCAGACGCTTGACTGCCTCATAAATATTCTTTGTTTTGCAAAATTCATCATTTCAGTATTGGGTGTACTGTGTGTCAGGCAACTCTAAGCTCCAAGGGATAAAAGCAACATGGAGTCTTATTATGTGTTTTTAACCATCTCTGGATCCCTTACTATTTTATCCATTTTGTAATCAGTTGAAGGACTTACATTTTTTTTAGATGTTTTCCAATGTCATTGCTTTTCTTTGGGCTTTCTTCACATTTGTTATACCTTCCTTGTGTTCATCCAGTTCTTTCCAATTTGTATTAGTTCACTCTTTCCTCTTTTATCCTATGTGTTCCCCTACTCCTTGAAGATTTGGAGATTATAATATATTGTAGTAGGGATTCAAAAAAGGATTCCCCTCTACCTCGTGAATCGCATCAACTCTATACACAGCTGTAGAAAATGGACAAGAAGTAGGTGGAAAAGTGAGAAAATCAAGGGAAATAGGCCCATCGAGTTGGAGATAATGATTAGTTCTGAGTGTCTACCTCCTATTCCCTTACTATTATACTTTCCCTGAATATATAATTGAAACTTATCTAAATTGAAGCCACCTACCATTATTTTCTATTATTTTACCTTTGTCCTCATCAACTAAACCTTATGCATAGTAAAGGGGTTCAAGGAGGTCTCTCCAAAGCAGTGGAGATCTCCACCTAGACCTTCCCAGATCTTGACACATTGCAGAAAAGAATTTAAGGATGAGTTAGATTTTAGCAAAGAGGAAGCGCTTTATTAGAAAGGGAAAGGAGGAGGTACACATTCTCAGAGCAGAATGAAGGTATCTGGGAACAGTGTGAGCGTGGTGATCACAGGAGGTTTACGGTGGTCTGGTCTTACAGGATCTTCAGGTTGACATTGTCTCTTCTATGTAGATAACATTTGACATGTGTCTATGGTATAGGTTTCTTAAAATCCATCTCCCTATGCTTTATCTAATTTGAAAATACGTTGAGTACTCTAGCTGTGCACATGCATTTTAATTAAAATGAGGCAATTTTCATAGATGAATGGATTTCCAATAACTTTAAGATTTGTAGATTTCCTAGAAATTTGGTAGTGACAAGCCTGGGAGGAAAACTGGCCTGGGAAGAAAACATATGAGGAACTTTAGCACAAGGCTTTCAGATTAGAGTTATAATCTCCATTTCCTTCCTTTTGTCTCCTTTCTACTTTTATTTCTTCTGTCTTTATTGCATTAACTGAAAGGGCAAGAGAAAGTGAGATACACCCTGGAAAGAAGGGCATGCAGATCAACTAGGGATTGAAATGTGACAAAATCATTAGGCTTCATGCTTTTGTTAGGATATGGGATAGGCGTTTGCAGTAGCACAAAACTTCGAAGTGGTAGTTAGCCATGCTCTAAAATGAAAAATTCTTTTGTTGTGCACACCTGTAATCCCTGCTACATAGTAGGCTGAGGTAGGAGGATCACAAGTTTAGGGCCAGCCTGGGCAACATAGCAAGACCCTATCTAAAAAATTCAAAACAGAACAAAACAAAATTTAAAAACCCCAAACAAACTAAAAAGGACTGGCAATTAACTCAGTGATAGTGTCACTGGAGGAATTCCCAGAGAGGGGTTCTGGACTTAGGACAATAGGAATCCTTGGTTTATGTGACCAAAAAAAAAAAA
>JAJEJO010000686.1:445548-490488 GCA_020662805.1 Glaucomys volans | reverse complement strand
AGCTGCAGAACTTGTTCAAGGCCCAGAGCTTGTTCAAGTGCAGAGCCTGTTCAAGCCACAGGTCTGGACAGCAGGCAGCTTCAAAGTGGGTCGTATCAAGCAGAGAGATCACTCTGGACTGAGGTCCTGGGACAGGGATAGGAGTCATAACCTGTCAGTCTCCGGATGCATTCACTATGTGTCCTGACACCCTGACGTGTATGCCACCATATCACTACCCTTGGTGCCACTCCTTTTATGTGTTCCAGGTGAAGGGGGCCGCATCATTCATTGGTCTGGTGTGTTTAAGAAGCTCACCAACCTGGCTTCTTTGATAAATTTGATATTCCCATGTATTCACCTGCCTCTGATTTAATTTGATAAGATTGCAGTTGGTATTTTTTATTAACACCAATTAATTTATTTTTCAGTTTGTGCCTTGAGATTATGTGTGCAATTGGTTTGTTTTTTTTTTTGAAAGTTCTTTATGTCCAACATCTGGTGGCGATCCATTTGCCCAGACGAGTTATTGAGTCATTCTTCTTTAGCGCTTGCACTCAGAATGGAGTAGCTCATGGCAAACTGCTACTTTACAAAATGGGATAACTCAGGGACAGGCATAACCTGAAAACTGCTGTTCTGTATAACATGGAGTAGCTCCCAAGAAAGAGCCTGCTTTCTACAATGGTAAAGAATAGAGTTCTAGAATCAGACAGATATGGGGGGGCATGTGAATGAGCAGGTCAATCAACCTTTTCTGGAAATTTCTTTTTTCTTTTTTTTTTTTTTTTTTTTTGCAGTGCTGGGGATTGAACCCAGGGCCTTGTGCTTGCGAGGCAGGCACTCTACCAACTGAGCTATATCCCCAGCCCTTTTTCTGGAAATTTCTTCCATGCTCTCAAAAGAGATGTATGTATGTTTGTTCGTTTTTCTCTATTCCTCTGGGATTATGACCTTAAAAGACAATGTTGGCCCAGGGATGATGGTGCATACCTCTAATCTTAGTGACTTGGGAGGCTGAGGCAAGACGATCGAAAGTTTAAGGTCAGCCTCAGCAACTTTGTAAGACCCTGTCTCAAAAAAAAAAAAAAAAAGGCTGAGGATGTGGCTCAGTGGTTAAGTGCCCCTGAGTTAAGTCACTGGTACAGAAAAAAAAAAAAAAAGAAGAAGATAATGTAAAATTTCTTTCTTAACCAAAAGGAGAAAGCAATATGCAATAGAAAACAAGGAGGATCACAAACAGAAAGAAAATTCAGAGAAAGAGAAACCATGATACTATTTGTACCTAGATGTGCTTGAATCTAACCCAGACCTGGTCTTTCCATTTTTAAGAGCCATTACATCACCCCAACTCCTCTTTATCTTAAGCTAGCTGGAGGTGGGGTAAAAGCATGGGTTTCTGTTGCCTGCAGTCAAGATCCCTGAATTCACATTCTGCTCCTCTTCCTCCTCTCTCCATCAGCATCCCATTCACCTGGTCTCCTATGTTGAAAACAAATCACCTCTATCTACCTGTGTAGTCTTTCTGTAACTCCAGTCTTTTCTTCTCTTGGCGCCCACTTTTCTACCATGCTTAACCACCCACTGATGCCCCTTCCCAGGTTCATCTTCCTGGAAATATGGTATGGAAATTAGGTTTTTGAAATCATAAAGAAAAGGCAAATTGTAGTTCCTCCTGTTGCCTTGCGTATAATGACACCATTTCCAGGAATTAAAAAAAATTTCCTGGAATCTATAAGGTGAAGAGGACTGAAAAACGTGTGAAAATGCACAGGACAGTGGTTAGTATGTTATAGGTGCATAATAAGTTAAATAAGTGCTTCTTAATTGTCAAATTAATGAATAATAAAGTCAATAAACAACATCTTAATTATTGCCAGGAAGATAAAACTTGTAAGGCACAGTAACCATAAAGTTAACATTCATGGATTCAACTACCTTTAAAACATGAAATTTGGTTCTTTGAAATATACAAGAGAGTGAAAAGAAAGCCACACAATGGAAAAAGATATTTACAATACATAAAACCAAAGAAATTTACATCCAATGCATATACAGAATCCCTGTAACTCAGTAAGAAAAAAGACAATCAAATCGAAAATGGCAAAGGCTTGAATGAATGAGAAAATCCAAATAAGGCAAATGAGAAAATGCTCTTTAAGTTAGTGTAAGGGTCGTACAAACTGGAACCACAGTAAAATGACACTGTGGACTCTGGTTAAAAAAAGTTCTAAGTGTCGTTGAGGACGTGGATTCATAGAAATTCTCTAAGTTGCTGGTGGGAGTGAAAACAGGGAAAATCTTTTAGGAAAGCAGTTTGGGACTACCAAGGAAAGATAAAGATTGACTTCTCCCATGACCCAACTATTGCCACTTTTGGATATATAGAGAAATTTATTCCCATGTGCACCAGTAGATATGAACAGGATTATTTACAGCAGCATTATTTATATGAATAAAAAATGGTTAGAAATCTAAACATCATCAATAATATCATGGATAAAAAATGTGCTGCTGGGTCTGGGTGGCACACACCTGAAATCCCAGCTACTTGGGAGGCTGAGGTGGGAGGATGGCAAGCTCAAGGCCAGCCACAACAACTCAGAGAGATCTTGTCTCAAAATAAAAAAGGGCTGGGGATTTAATTCAGCAGTAGAGTGCTCCTGGTTTTAACCCCCAGTACCACAAAACAAAACAAAATGTGGCATAATGGCAGAGCCGAAGGGGCTGCGCCAGGCGGGCGGATACAATGTGGCGAGTCTGCAGCTGTCAGAGCTGCGCTCTGTCCACTGGGATCCGCTCCCCTGTTGGCCGGCCAAGGCAGCCAGCAGGCAGGCGCTGAGTTTACCCTGCGGTCCAGCTCTTGCCTTGGCCTCAGGCTGTCCACCAGCCCACCGTCCAACTTTGAGGTGCTCCCTCTTGGTTAGTTGGTTGCAGGACATGCCTGTGGGGAAGGCAAGGGGGATGACACTTCCCCCGACCCCTTCGCGGCAGGTAGCCAGCTATTGGTCCGTTTGGCAGCCTGTGCTCGCCAGCCATTGGCTGACCCCTAGCTCGCCAAATTCAACTTCTCAACAATTGGCCCTATAGTGGTTTGCCCGTGAAATTCAACAACTTACAAGAAGCTCCCCTGGGAACGGGGCACGGTGACTCTCGCCTCTAATCCCAGTGACTTGGGAGGCTGAGGCAGGAGGATCCGAGTTCAAAGCTCAGCCTCAGCAACTTAGCGAGGCCCTAAGCAACTCAGTGAGACCCTGTCTCTAAATAAAATACAAAATAGGGCTGGGGATGTGGTTCAGTGGCTGAGTGTCCCTGAGTTCAATCCTCGGTTCCAAAAAAAAAAAAAAAAAAAAAAAAAAAGAAGCTCCTCTGCCATTATCTCCCCCTCCCCACTTCAGGGCAGACACTCTTCCTCAGCCTAATAAAATCTCTTGTGTGAGTTCCTGCGTCCAGAGTGTTTGTTTCTGGGCATTTTTCACTTTTCATGTGGTATATTCATCAACTTGAACTATAAATAACTTGAATCTTAAGTCAAAGCAGCAATATGCAAACTTAACTATAAAAGATTCATGCATTCTTTCATTCATTCTGAGATGCACATTTTTAAAAATTTCAATGCTAAAATTTCTTATGCTTTATAAGTGGTGACTTCCTAGCACTGGGTCATGATTTAATTGACATTTTTTTCTTAGTGAGTCATCAAATAGTATTATCTCTTTTTTTTCATATGGGAGGTTGAACCCAGGGGCCCTTCGCCACTGGGCGTCCCCCGCCCCCAGTGGTGCATCTCACAGATCATTTATTCATGCCAGTAGTACATGGCACTTACATCAGGGTTTGGCCACGTTCTCATCTAAGGAAGCCCGCTTAAATTTACAGACAGATGGCCACTTCTGTACTCGAGCAAGCTGGCTAATGATGACCATAAGCAGGTGCAGGACTTGAACCTTTCAAAGCTTACTTCTTGTATCAGCACCCCTGGTTTTATAACAATGAAGCTCATCAACCCCATTACTATCCAAATCTCTTGGTAAAACCTGAGTACAATAGCGCTTCAAGGAGATCCAGTATTTTTTAATAATGGTTTGAAGCATCTCGGCAGAACCCCTGGCTCAGACCACACTAGATAGCAAAGCCCACCCAAAAAGGTCACCAAGTGCACAGACACTGTGAGACCTGCAGGATCCCACTGAGCTTCTTATACAGTCTTCTTATACTATATTTTGGGACAGAGTCTCGCTAAATGACTGAGGCTGGCCTCAAACTTGTGCTCCTTCTGCCTCAGCCTTCCTAGTTTCTGGGGTTACAGGAATGTGTCACAGTGCCAGACACTGGTATTCTAAGTTATGTTAAGTACAAAAACAGGCAAAACTAAACTATAATGGATATATGAACCCTACGCTACGTAGAAAAGCAAAGATGGACATTGGTATACAATCTCAAGTATTTAGTCTGCTGGGGAACATTCTGGAGTTCTAATTGTACTAGTTAATCCTTAATACTTTGGAAGTTTTCCCATCAAAACTAGAGATGAAATTCACCTCAATTTACTCAGCATCCCGCGTCAGGGCACTCACACGCGCTGGCATGGTCCTTCACCCATTTCTCACTAGCAAGGGCTAAATGTTTATGTGTCCCCAAAATTCATGTTGAAGGCCAAACCCTAGCTACAATTGGAGACTGAGCCTGTAAGGAAGTTATTAAGGTTAAACGAGGTCCTAAGGGCAGAGCCCTGATGGGACAGGATTGGTGTCTTTGCAAGAGAAATCAGAGAGCTCATTCAGGATGTGATGCCCCTTAGGATAGGATGCATCTCTCTGCCTCTCTCTTTCACTCTCTCCTCTCATTTTTTCTCTCACTCTCTCTTTACCAAGAAAAGGTACAAAAAAGGCAGATGTCTACAAGTTAGGAGAAGAGCCCTCACCAGAAACTAGATCAATAAGAACCTCGATCTTGGATTTCCATCCTGTACAACTGTGAGAACAGAAATTTCTGTTGTTTAAGCCATCTAGGTTATGGTATTTTGTTACAACAGCCCCAGATGATTAATTCTTAACCTCTTGCTTGGAGTTCCTTACTTTTGTCTATTAAGTGATTTGGGTAGGATTGGTCCCATGTTTTATACCTGTTTGTCTCATTTTATTAAGACTTTCGGCAAATGCAATACGCGGGTCTTTTTTTTTTTGAACAGGAATGGTAATTGCTTTGAGGGTGGGGTACCGGGGATTGAACTCAGGGGCACTTAGCCACTGAGCCACATTCCCAGCCCTATTTTGTATTTTATTTAGAGACAGGGTCTCACTTAATTGCTTAGTGCCTCATTTTTGCTGAGGCTGGCTTTGAACTCCAGATCCTCCTGTCTCAGCCTCCCCAGTGGCTGGGATGACAGTCATGTGCCACCACGCCCAGCTAATACTCCTGTCTTTTAAAGTTTTGTTCAGGGAAAGACACTTAACCGGATCAAGAGCTAGGATGGGGACTTCATGAAAAAGGAAATGTCTTTTTTCACAGAAGATGCTGAAAGACATTCTCTTTTCCACAAAATATGAATCAAAAGTTATATAGCACTAGGAGCTCCTGGCAGCCATCTTGCTATCCACAGGGCACCTGCCGGCTGACTGAGCAAAAACCAAATGATAAAGGAGTCCCTGGTGATGAATCATTAGAGATGTTCACTCACACTTCACTTTTTTATTAAGATTTTAAAAAATTTGTTCCAATTAGTTATACACAATAGCAGAAAGCTTTTCAACTCATTGTACACAAATAGAACACAACTTCATTTTTCTCTGGCTGTGCACAATGCAGTCACACTGTGCCATCATACATGTACATAGTTTAATAATGTCTGTTTCATTTCACCATCCTTCCTATCCCCATGCTCCCTACCCCCCACTCTCCTCTGCCCTATCCAAATTTCCTCCATTCTTCCCTAGCTCCACCAGACATTATGGATCAGCATCTGCATATCAGAAAAAACATTTGGCCTTTGGTTTTCCAGGATTGGCTTATTTCACTTAGCATGATACTCTCTAGCTCCATCCATTTACCTGCAAATGCCATAATTCCATTATTCTTTAAGGTTGAGTAATATTCCAGTGTGTATATATACTACATTTTCTTTATCCATCTGTTGAAGGGCATCTAGGTTGGTTCCATACTTTAGCTATTTTGAACTGAGCTGCTGTAAGCATTGATGTAGCTGCACTTTCAATCAGTCCCACTGAGGTAGGATAAAAGAAATGAAAAAGACAGGTAAAAAGGAGACAAAAAGGAAGGAGCTTTAATCTGAAAGTCTTGAACTTAAGTTCCTCACACCTTTCCTTCCCAGGTCAGTTCTCCCTCCCAGGCCTATCACTCCTCAAATTCTGGGAAATCTACAAATCTTCTCTTACAATTTTAAAGTTATTGGAAATTCACCCACTTATGAAAATTGCCCTGTGCACTGTTAATTAGCCCACTAACACATATATTTTTAGAATAGATGGAGCAAAGGATGTGATGAACCCTATAATATAGGGTACTTCCCAATGTTATTTACTTATTCAACAATAGAGAAGAAGTCAACTCAAGGATCCTAAGAATTGCCACATCACCATAAACCATCTAGTGATCTCCAAACTGATGTCATCCCTACATACCTTCTCATGCCCATCCTTACAAAGTTTCTTTTAAAAAGAAGAGTCCGAGACCCCAAAAGCATCTCTCTCGAGATGGCCCACATTCTCCCTTGAATGCATACTACTTGTTTTCTTCAATAAATTTCTCTACCTCAATATCCATGGGTGCTGAAATTCTTTTCCATCACATATGACAGGACTCCTTCACCCTGACTTAAGATCCCACTCTCCAGGACCTCCTCTAACCCCCTCCAGTGATATCACCTCTGGTCTTTACAGTTATGAAAGCCAATCAATTCTGCTGATTATTATTTTGTAGCATTTATCCAAAGTAATCTTAACTGATCCCTATGCTATCCCATTTAGTCTCCATATCTGCATTCTAAAATAAATGTTATTATATAGGCTTATTTGCCTGAGGTCATGCAAATAGTAAATGGTAGTGTTGGGATCTGACCTTTGATCTTTTGACTCCAATTGCCAATCTCTTTTCACTTCAACAAAACAGAAATCCAAACTGAAGATTTTCTGGATGTATTTCCAGAGAAAAGAAGAATGTCAAACTTAAAAACAAAAGGTGATTTAAAAAAATAAAAACTGTTTTCATAATATGTTATCTTTAGAGGAAAGAACTGATTTAAAAAAATAATGTTGCACATCCAAAAAAAGAGAGAACTTGAAACACCAAAGATTATCTTTTGAATTGCCTCGGGGCAATTCTTTCTCAAGCTCCTTTGTAATAACAGACCACAGCTTTTATTGGATCTTCTTATATTACCATTGTGCCTGCAATTGAAAAGTGTGTTGCTGATGTTTCCAGTTACATAACCTGAATGTTTCCCCACCTTTGCCACCGTTCTGCTCTTACCGCTGGCTTATCTGAGTTCCTCTGTCATTGAGGTCATGCAATTATAAAGACAGATACAAAGACAGACAGAGAGGCTCTTCATTCCTCAAAGACCTTTGGTCCTTGAGCAGCAATTAAATGTACTTTTCTTGAGAGGATTTCAAGATACTTGGGCCTGAGGTAGTACAGTTTTAATTCATTATATAATTTTCTAGAACCCTAACACTAGCTTATTTAGAGAATGAACATTTATTTTAAAAATCACATTAAAAAGAGGTAAGTGGGCGAGAGTGTGTTTCTTATTCATTATATAGTTATAGCTCTAATTATGCCCTTTTCTGTAACTGCGGGAGGACAGCCTTGTTCTGCAGGTCATTGGGAATGCACTGAATCTGGGCCCACTAACGCCCTTTATTGAAAATCGGAGAGGTCTGAGTTAACAGTGCTAGTCTTTTGTGACTTGGAGAAATTAAACAGAGGAAGGTTATTTGTACTGGTAATTCGAGCAGCTAACAGAGCTATCTCCAGGGGTGGAGGTGGGTGGCCTGGTGCTTAATTGTGTTGTGGCTGAATCTGGAGTTAGATTTACTGAAACTGTCAAAAGTCATTTAAGACCTTTGTCACAGAGAAAGTTCTAAAATGCTTGAATCTTACACCAGTTGAATCCAAGATTAGGATGAATTCAGTCAGGCTTCTCTGTTATTATGTTCTTTCTCAGTTTACTTCAGTAAATTTTTTTTTTTTAAATGACAGTTACTGTGTTGCCCAGGCTGGCCCTGAACTCCTGGGCTCAAGCGATCTTCCTGCCACAGCCTCCTTAGGAGCTAGGACTACAGATGCATGCCACAACGACCGCATGAATTTTGTTACCTTTTTAAAATTAAAATCCGGATAATATCTTGAGCGGGGACAAGACTGACTAATAGACTCTTGATTAATGCTTCTGTTGGGGCTGGGATCGTGGCTCAGTGGTGAAGTGCTTGCCTAGCATCTGTGAGAGGTACTGGGTTTGATTCTCAGCGCCACATATAAATAAATGAATAAAATAAAGGTCTATCAACATCTAAAAAAAAGAAGACTCTTCTGTCACGAGCAATAGAAATCCAGCTCCAATTCATTTAAATGAAAGCAGGACTTACCATCAAGTATTTTATAAAGAGTGTTCCAAACTCAAGGGCAGAAACGCATCCTAATTCCAGACCAGAGAGCACTGGGGACTTAAACATGGTCGGTTGCTTGCTTTCTGCTTCTTTTAGCAACTTGGATTTAGTATTAATTCATTGGAAGAACTTTCTCCATGGGTAGGAAAACAACAAAAGCAGGCCCCCAAGTTATGGTACCTGTCCCACTGAAGAGTCCAGATTCCTGCTGTCTGGTCTCAAGCACAACCACCCAGAACCAGAGCCCAAGCTTACACCAATTGCCCCTGGTCAGGCAATGGGGCAATGTTACACTAAATCGATTCTTACAGGATTTGTTACATAACCCAGAGATGTTCAAATTATTATCTGGGGATTTCTAAGCAAAATTCGTTTCCCTGGTATGACTGTGGCAGGATGAAGGCTGGAGAGAGTAAAAACAAGATTCGATTAGAGAGGTGGTCAGGCAAAGTTCATGTGGGGCCTTGACTACTCAGGGTTAGACTCCAGAGCAAAGGTGTTCAGCAGAAATATAATTTAAAACAAATGAGTAATTGTAAACTTTCTCATAGCCCTGTTAAAAGGACTAAAAAGCCAGACATGGTGGCACATGCGACTCAGGAGACTGAAACAGGAGGATCACGAGTTTGAGGCCAGCCTCAGCAATTTAGTAAAACCCTGTCTCAAAGTAAAAAACAAAAGGGCTGGGGTTGTAACCCAGTGGTAGAGCACCCTGTGTTCATTCCTCAGTAACAACAACAACAACAACAATAACAACAACAAAGGACTAAAAAGGAGTTGTTGCCATTAATTTTTATAGAGTATTACTTTTAACCAAATGTATCTAAAATTATATCATTTCAATATGTAATCAGTTTGGGAACTTTATTAATGAGATACTTTGCTTTGATTTTTCTTACTAAAACCTTTGTATTTTGCAATGACAGTCACATCTTAATTTGAATGCTGTTTTCATAAGAAATACTTGATATGAATTCATAGTAAACTCTATAGTTGAAAAAGCTGTTCCCAAGCCATGCATAGCAGTGCATGCCTGTAATCCTAGCTACTTGGGAGGCTGAGGGAGGAGGATAGCAAATTTGAGGTCAGCATGGGCACCTTAGAGATACTCTGTCTCAAAAATAAGATTTAAAAAGGGACTAGGGATGCAGCTCAGTGGTAGAGCATTTGCCCAGCATGTATCAGGACCTGGGTTTGATCCCTAATACTGTGCAAGGTGTGAGGGAGAGTTATTCTCACCTTATAAAGTTTTCCAATAACCAAAACAAGTTATCAGTTTTAAAACCAAAATTAAATAAAATTAAATAATATAAAACATGAGTTCTTCAGTATTACTTTCAAGAACTTGGAAGGCACATATTGCTCATAAGGACTGTACTGGACATCACATGTGGCTAATGGGTATTAATAATTGCAATGTACTGTGCTGCTTCGTTTCATGTGTCAATCTGAGTGGGCAATAGGATGCCCCGATCAAACATTGTTTCTTGGTGAGTCTGGGAGTATGTTTCTGGCTGCGATTAGCATTTGAATCTGCAGACTCAGTAAAACAGATTGTCCTCCCCACTGAGGTTGGACATTATCCAATTCATTGAGGGCCTGAGTAGAATAAAAGATGGAGAAAGGAGGAATTTACCCTTTTGTATTCCTGCCTAGTGTCTGAACTGGGTCTTTGAACTGGGACTTTCTCTCTCTCCAGGTGTGGTACTGGGGATTGAACCTAGGGGTGCTCTACCACCAAGATACATCCCCAGAAATTTTTTAGAATTTATTTTGTGACAGGGTCTGGCTAAGTTGCTGGGGCTGGCCTCAAATTTGAGATCCTCCTATTGCTGGGAGAACAGGTTTGGGATGTTGCACCCAGAGGGATTTATTTTCTCTTGTCTTCTAACTGGAATTTATATCATCAGCTCCCTGATTCCCAGGTCTTTAGATTTGGACTCAACCATACCCTTAACTTTCCTGTTTCCACCTTGCAGATGGCAGATTGTGGGACATCTCAGCCTTCATGATCACATTGGTCAACTGTTCAGAATAACTTCCTTTCATATGGTTATATGGTTCTGTTTCTCTGGAGAATCCTAACTAATCCCACCTTTTATCCCATATTTCTTCTGTCCATAGAGCATGCAATGGAAATCAGATCATATGGTCCCTTTAGTGCTTTCCCATGATATCTAGTAAACCCTGATGATTCAAGTGGGGCATGCACTTTGAGGTAGGGGGAGGAGTGACTTCTTCCTGAAAGCCCATTACAATGTCAATAAAGAAGCACAAGAGGAAATGAATCCATGAGTGAAAAGAGAACTGTGGGAGTGAGGCTACATCAACAAATCAAAGAATTTAGTGAATTTCTCTAAGAATAAAGGTAGATGAATTCTCATTGATGGGCAAAGCAAAGAAAGAGGAGCTACAACTCTGAGTACACAGAGGCTGCAGTGGACAAGAGAGGCGCTGAGCTACAGCTGAGCTGCTTCTTCCTGGCCACTTAAGACAAGAGCTACCAAGACCACCCGGGATGGGAGGAAGGCAAAAGTTCAAGGTAATTGATGGAAAAACAGCCAATGCAAAGGCTACCAGGTCAGTTGCCCTTCCTCTCCTCCCTGAATCTTGTGCAGAATTTGGCAGTTTGTCTTAGGCTGAAGCTACAGACATTCTAAAGAAAATGAGTTATTTCCTGGGATGGCACAGCAGTGCTTGGGAAGGCTAGCGCAGACTTACTCACTTTGGCATGGTGGTTGAAGGAGGAGGCCTTCCTGCCTGGCAGCTGACAAAGTCATCCCAAAGGCAGAACATGTAATTAGTATTTACATTGTGAGGAGGGAATAATAACTGCTATAAACTGAATGTTTATGTCCCTGAATTCATATACTGAAATCCTAACCCTTCAGCATGACGGTATTTGGAAGTTGGGCCTTCCAGATTTGATTAGGACATAAGGACAGTTTTCATGAAGGAGAGTAGTGCCCTTATAAAAGATCCTTAGGGCTGGGGCAGTAGCTCAGTGATAGAACTTGTTCACAGCAGGTGCAGGGGTCTAGGTTTGATCCCTAGCGCTGAAAAAAAAAAAAAAAAAAAAAGCTTCGGTGCCACCTTGTCCCTTCCACCATGTGAAGACACAATGAGAAGACTGTCATTTATGAACCAGGAAGCAGATCCTCCCTAGACACTGAATCTGGCAGCACCTTGCTCTTGTACTTCTTAACCTTCAGAATTGTGAGAAATAAATGTAGATTATTTATAAGCCACTCAGTCTGTGGTATCCCAATAGCCAGAATGGATTAAGACAGTAATAGGAAAAAAACCAAGTAATTCATCTCGTTCTCATTCCTCATATTCATAAATATCAAAGGATAACTGAGGGCCATGGAGCTAGCTGAACAAAACTAGAAGCGCCAAAATGAGTAAACAGAATTCACTTTATAAGAAACAGTTTATGGGGTTGGGCTGTAGCTCAGTGTAGAGCGCTTACCTAGCATGTGTGTGGCACTGGGCTGGATTATTAATAGTGCATATGAATAAATGAATAAAAATAAAGGTCCATCAACAAACAAATAAAATAAAGGCATTCTGTCCATCTACAACTACAAAAATTTGAAAAAAGAGACCGTTAATGGAACAGAGATAAACAACTTCAAATCAATATTCTGAGAGAAGTTTGAGGCGATACATCTGCAAAACACGGTCAGGTGAGGTAGGCATAGGAACCAGTGCCAGAGGAGGAAGGGAGAGAAGCGAGGAGCCTGAGAGTGCCTGAGAGTACCTGAGCGGAAGGGGCGGGGCGAAGCGGGAGCATTGAGCGGAAGGGGCGGGGCGAAGCGGGAGCATCGAGCGGAAGGGGCGGGGAGAGCGAAAGCTGCTTCGGTTGGGGCGCTTGCGCAAACCCGCTGGCCGCCATTTCTGCCACTGCTTCTTCAGCTAGGGCTTCGCCACCTTTGCTTGTGGTGACTGGTTCCTCTTGCCTCTTCCCCACGGACGCGCCATGCCTCGCCTGCCTGTGTTTAGTCCTTCCTTCCTCCGCCGCCGCGTGGTCCTGCTTGGCCTGTATCCCGGCCGCCGCCTCGTTCAGTCGGAGCCCCCGCGCCATAGGCCGGCGTCCCTTGTGGTGGGTTGGAGCCCACGTGCCGGCGCATCGGGCGGGGTGGGCGGGAAGCGCGAGGACCCAGCACTAGGCAGGCTTACGTGGGGGGCTTCTGTGGCGGGTTCGCAGTTGGTGCTTGGGACAGGGACGCAGTGAAGGCTCGGTCCTGGGGCCTAGGGGACGACTGCGCAGGCTTCAGAGAGATTTGGGACCTCAGTCCCCTTGTGGGTTCGAAGACAGAGGGGCAGAACCATTGCTTATGAAAGAAGAGTTTGCCACCTTTGAATGTCCTCTTGATTGCCAAGACCTAGCATTTTTTCCTAAAATGGTGAAAATTCTGGACAGCATGGTGATTCTAGAGTGCAAAGGTCAACTGGGCAGTTACTAGAGGAAAGATGAGTTTTCTTTAACAAGTCAGTCACGTTATTTCTGAATTAAATTTCTGCAATGTGCTGGGCACAACGGTGCCGCCTGTAATCCCAGCGGCTCAGGAGGCTGAGGCAGGAGGATCGAGTTCAAAGCCAGCCTCAGCAAGAGTGAGGCCCTAAGGAACTCAGTGAGACCCTGTCTCTAAATAAAATACGAAACAGGGCTGGGGATGTAGCTCAGTGGTTGAGTGCCCTTGAGCTCAATCCCTGGTACAAAAAGAAAAAAAAAATTCCTGCAGTTTTGGTTGTACCAGGTCCCAGTTTCTAGGGTAAGTGCCAAATTCCACAAAACATCTTAAACAGTTTTGTGGGGTGCGGCTGCGTGTGTGTGTGTGTGTGTGTGTGTGTGTGTTTGTAAGGAATGAAGGTGGTGGTGCAGGAAATTAAACTCTGGGCCCTTGGGAATGCTCAGCATGTAGTGTACACTGAGCTACATCTACCCCAGACTTTAAGCAATTTTTTTAGGGTGTGAATCACTGGTCCAGGAAACCGTACTCATTAACACTATTTTTCATCTTTTCCAGGAAACAACTGTTGGAATTGTGGTGTTTTTTACCACCTTTTTAACACCAGCTGCATATGTGCTAAGCAATCTGAACGAGTTCAAAAAAAGGTAGATGGAAGATGTTGACCAGCAGTTAAGGTCCAGAAGGCTTTTGGAAAAAGCTGTGACTTCTTTAAATGAGCAAAAGTGTTTCGTTAGGTCCATTGTGGGCATTCAGTTTCATAACCATAAGCTTATGGTCAATATTTTGTAATTTTTAAATATGTGTGCTAGATGTACAGTCAAAAGTATTGATTGATTAAGTGTTAAATAAAATTGAAACATTCTTGGTATGTTTAATCACAGATTATGTTCTTTTTCTTTTATTTTTTTGTTGTACTGGAGATCAAACCCAGGACACTGGGCATGCTAGGCAAGTGCTCTAACACTGAGCTACACCTCCAGTCCTCACAAATTATTTCCTAAACATTGTGAAAGTTGGTGGAATTTTTCTGATGAAAAATAGAATGAAAACTGCTGTGAAAGGTCTGGATTAGTGACTTGGAGTGACATCAAGTGCTATTTTATGTGAGTGAATGCTTATATCTAGTGACATCAACCTTAAAAGATTAGATGTGCAGCTGTCAGGTGATTATAAATTTAGCTGAATTGTTTTTATGTTCTATTAGTACTGCTACTCAGCACTTTAATTGCTGGGGAAAATACAACTTTTTCTTAGTTGACTTTTATTTTTATTTTTTTTCTGGTGGGCTGGGGATCTAACCCAGGGCCACCCAAATGCTAGGTAAGCACTCTACTTCTGGGCTACATCCCTAGTCCAAATTATCTTTTCTTCTTTAAATTCCTACATTTCAGGATTTGGTGAATAAGTACATGTACACTTTTATTTGTACCTCTCCTAATTTAATAATTTTCTTAGTATCTTTTAAGTCGTCTTTCAGGTTTGAAGCATATATGTTTGAATTTTAGCTCACTCTACACTTCTGGTATGGATGGACAGCACATTTTAATCTTCAGTTTCCTTATCTCTGTAATGATTTAAGTTTGCTGTTTTGAAGGGGTGTGGTGGAAATTAAGACGTTGATCAAAGGTAAAGCACCTCTCAGCATAGTTTCTAAAACAAAGTGAATAATTAGATGTTATTTTTAAGAAGATACATAAATATTCAGTCAACAAATACTGCATTCCTATAATGTGCTAGGTATTGTCAGAGGTAAGTAAACCAAAACCAGATTCCTGCACTTGTTGGACTTACAGGTCTTAGAAGAATTATTATTTTTAAAAATTTTACTATTATATTTCTTCTCCAAAATTTATATTGGTGTTTTAGTCAGGGTTCTCCAGAGAAACATAAACATACAGAGTGTGTGTGTGTGTGTGTTTAGAGAGATTGATTTAAGGATTTGGCTTGTGTCATTTTGGAAGCTGGCAAGTCCAAAATCTGTAGGGTAGGCTTGCAGAATGGAGACAAAATAAATAGTTACAGCTCAAGTCTGAAGGCACTGTGTTGGCAGAATGCCTTGTTAGGGGAGGTTATTCTTTTTCTTAAGACCATCAGTTGTTTGGATGAGGCCTATCCACATTATGAAGACAATTTGTTTTACTCAAAGTCTGCTGATTTGAATATTAATCTCTTTCATTCTTCACAGAAGTGTCTAGAATAATGCTTGACGAAACACTTTCCATGGTGTAGTCACATGGACATAAAATTAACCATTATAATTGGGTAAAAAATATGTGAGCTTATTAAAATCTTACAAATCTTTTAAGATTTACCTTTTTTGTTCACTGGTGCAAACCTACCCTTAGGTTCTTTAGATGAACTCTGGCCCATCAGAGTTCACTCAGTTTTCTGTTTTCTTTTTTCCTTTTTTCCAGTATTAGGGTCTAAACCCAGGAGCGTTGTATCTCTGAACTACATCACCTGCCTGTTAAAAAATTTAAAAAGAATTTGACATAGGGTCTTGCTAAGTTGCCCAGGTTGGTTTTGAGCTTGCTATTCTCCTGCTCAACCTCCTAAGTAGTCTTCTAGGTTCTGTTTTTTGTTTTTTCAATATTTTTTTAGTTGTCAATAGGCCTTTATTTTCATGTGATGTTGAGGATCAAACCCAGTGCCTCACAGGTGCTAGGCAGGTGCTCTGCCACTGAGTCACAACCCCAGCCCCTCTTCTGTGTTCTTATATTCAATAGAACCTTGCTTCTGTTGACCATTTTAAATTTACTTTTTTTCTTCTCTGATGGCTTTGGTTTTTAGCTTGTAATGCCTGCCACCATATAATGGTGCTCCAAATAACGGCAGATTGGTTTACCCTTGTCCTGGCTGGGGAAGAATGTTGAATGGTGGGTGTCTTTTTCCATAGGTCTTTAGCTCTTAATTATTTGAATAATTTGTATGATGTTTATTTATTGAGTACTTTCATGTGATAATACTAAGTGTTGGGAAATGGTAGTTCTTTTTATTGGATGAATTTTGCCTTGTAACTTGCATGCATATAAATGTCATATTCAAGGTGCAGTTGATTTTTATTATTTGGGGTAGTTACATTCATGTGTATGGATGTTTTTGTGTTAGTGGGGACTGAACCCAGGGCCTGACGCATATTAGACTAGCACTCTACCACTTTGCTACATCCCCAGCCCAGTATATTCTGTAAGTTGCTGTGGACATTGAATTATTGAAACTGAACCATTACTCCTAGTGGAATACAGAACAAAGTTCTGTGAAACCCTGGTCAGTGTTTTTGTCTGCCCATAACTTGTTTTATCTGTGTTTGTCTTATTTGTGTGTGTGTGTGTGTGTGTGTGTGTGTGTGTGTGTTTATGGTTGAACCTAAGGGTGCTTTATCATTGAGTTATAGCCCCAGACCTTTTTATTTTTTATTTTGAGACAGGGTCTCACTGAGTTGCTGAGGCTGACTTTGAACTTGGGAATCCTGCTTTTTGCCTGCTGAGTAACTGGGATTATGGGCCTGTGTCATTATCCCCAGCTTATTTAATATATATGATGTATATTATTGATTCATTAGCATTGAACACATGGCCAACTGCACGGTAACTCTTGCTGTAAATGAAACTTACCTAATACCTGTATTTTTCCCTGAAGGTACAGCATAGCCTTCTTGAACTTTGGGACATTAGCACTTCAGTCCTGTGGTTGGGGCCAACTTAAATGTGAAATCACCATTAGAAAGTACAAAAATGTAAAAAATGTGGCAATAAATAGACCGTGAAAAGAATATTTATTTTTAGGATGAGACCTGAAACAAAAAGGCAGAACATTGCCTTGTTTGACTTCAGCTGAGAATATATACATCAGATGATTCAAATTTTTTTGCCACTTTGTACATGTCTTCAGATTACAATGAAAGTGCTGCAAGTTTTGACTTTTGGGTTACAAATAAATTTTAACAAGTAGGTGAATTTGCAAATAGAATCTACAAGTGAGGATACACTGTATACTCCCACTTCAGAAACTTTGCAAATTTATGGCTTTTGTATTTAAAATAATTCAGATCTGAGTACTACTAAAGACTTTTTCAGGCCACACAGAAATACACTAGAGAAATAAATAGTGATCCAGTGTATCATTTTTTTCCTTTATAATTCTGGCAAAAAAAGACATAAAGATAATGCTAGGAATTATAAACTCATACTTTTAGGCGGACTTGGAAATCATGTAACATTAAATCTACAAGTGTGATGAATACAATATTTGTAAGCACAATAAACAATATTTGTGGCAAATATTTTCTGGAAAACTGATAATTGTGAAATATTTCAGTAGAATGAGATGTGAGGTATTTTTAGTACAAGAGAAATCTTATTTGTATAAGTTCCATTTATTTTTAAAGTTTGTTGCTATGGCATATTGCTGAATATGGGTAAATTGTTTAGTTCTGGAAGTTTGTTTCCTTTTCTATTAGCAGGTTGACCTCAACCTGGATTTTTAGTTTTATTGCTTTATTCAAAACAGAATATCCTCATTGGAGGATTTTGTTCCTTATCATGTAAGCAGGGCATATTGACACTGTTTTTTCACGATAAGCTTAGGCTATGGGAATTAAACTTTATCAATCAAGTACTAAGTTGAACCAGTTTATAATTTATGCATATGTTTACAAACATGTGCTGAAGATACAAATAGGTTCTTCAGTGAGGAAAATCGCTTCTCTCATGTCATATATGATGTCAGTCTTCAAGCTGCTCAGCTTATTCCTTCATCCTCACCACACTTACTTGATGTCATTGAGACTTCCAATCCATTCTTCTTCATCAGGACCTTGCCTTTTTTCCTTTTTAACATCTATCCTTGCCACCTCACTTCTAAGTGTTTTATTGCCAATACCTTTAATTCTTTTCTCCCTTATCTTTTTGTTTATGTGCCTCCCCAAACAAAAACTTTGATTAGTCTGTTAGTCCCTTGATTTTGGTGTAGGGAAATGCTATAGAGGGAAATGACAGAATGATAACTGTTAGTGCTGTTAGAAATTCAGTGTCTCCAGACTTATAATCCTGTGATACTGGAAATTCCTTGCCCTTTTCCTTTACTTTTCATGGTGAGGACTACTTAAAATCTCATGTTTTGTCTTTTTTTCCATTACTATGATGAACTATGTGAAAGAAAAGGGTTTGTTTAGCTCCCAGTTTTGGATGCTGAAATCCAAATAGCATAGGGTGACTCTGGTGAGCGCCTGACTTCATTCCATAATGGTGGATGGCATGTCAAGTACATGCCAAAGGAAAAGACCATATGGTGAGAGAGACAGCCAGAGACTGGAGAGGGGTTCTTTTATAACAACATGCTCTTGCCCTTTAGATGACTAACTCACGGTCCCACAAGAATTAACTTGATCCTTTCCAAAACAGTGACCCCAGTGACCCCACCAACTAGGCCCTACCTCTTAAACATCCTACCACCTCTCATTCTGACACTGGGGATCATACCTTTTATACATGAACCTTGGAGGACAAATCACATCCAAACCATAGCACATATCTTATATTAACCTCAATTTTAGCAGTCCTCCTACCTCTTAGAGAAAGTTGAAACTATCCCTTAAGTTCTTATTGCTCTTCTGTCTACAAACGTTAAGTCCTACCCAATGTTCTTCCATTTGCAGTAGAAGCAGAAGTACCAGTCTGAGGCTAATCCCTGTGCTCTTTTGTCTCTGTAAGTCACAAATTCTGTCCCTGTTATCATTCCACTGATGCTACTATCCTAGATTATCAGGGGTTTTATCATTAAATCTGGTAGTTTCAGTCCTTAGTTTGGCACTAATCTGTTTGAAATATGTTCTGAGGTATGACACACTGTGGTTTTCCTACTTCTTATTTTTCTCCCATCATTTTGATCTATTTTTGTCTTAGCCTCCCTTCCTCTTCTGTTTTAAAATTTATTCTCTTTATATATTCCCATCCCATTGGATGACTTCAAGTCCATGTACTTGTTGGTTATGCCCACATCAATCTTTGTGTCCTAGATCTTTCTCCTAAAGTCTAGATAGTTAGGTTTGCCTTCATAACATTTCCACTTAGATATTGCATAGACACTTCAAATTAAAAAATTCAAAGCTGAAATCTTTCTCCAAACCTGCCTTTCATTCTGTTCACATTTATTCTTTCATTTAGTATTTGAGCAGCTCCAGTCATGATTATACACCACTAGGTATTGGATATATACTCAGTATCAAATAGTAAAATAACTTTCCTAACTGTCTAGAGAGGGGAGATAGATAAACATGTAACCTTAAATACACAGCTACAATTAGTGTATGCAGAGTAACTGGTAACCTAACAAGTTGGAGGAGGGGAGATTCATTGAAGATCATTTTACTAATATGATATTTAGGTTGAGATATGAAAGATAAACAGATGAAGATTGAGAGAAAGAAACTGAAATTTTTGGCAAAGAGAACATCATAGATGAGATCCTGAGGGGGCTAATATATTAACCTTTTATGGAATTGAAGAAAGCTATATAACCTGAAGGGTTTTGGATGAGATTGAAAGTGGTGTGAAAAGATGATAATGGGGCAAATGAGAGCCAAGTAATCAATGGCCTTGTAGTCCACATTATAGATGTTTAAAGATTATTGTAAGTACAGGAAAATTATTAAAGGGTCTTGAACAGGAAAGTGACAGAATACCGTTCTGGGAAGGCAGCCCAAGTGATTTAAGCTTAGGAAAACCAATGTGATGAGAAGTGGATCATGTTTACCTCAGATCTCAAAAGTAAAATACGGTCCCTGTTTCAGTTGCCTATGCCAGAAATAAACATGGAGCCATTCTTGACTTTTCTTTACTGTAGAGCTAATCTTACAAAGTTGTAACTGATTTTATATTTTTGTTTTTATTCTAATTTATTAGTATTATTATTATCATCATTATTTTTGATTCTGGGAATTGAACTCAAGGGACATTTTACCCAGACCTTTTCATTTATTTATTTATTTGTTTGTTTGTTTATTTTTGGTACTGGGATTGAACCCAGGGGCACTCTACCACTGATCCACATCCCCAGCCCTATTTTGTATTTTATTTAGAGACAGGGTCTCACTGAGTTGCTTAGGGCCTTGCTAAGTTGCTGAGGCTGGCTTTGAACTCACGATCCTCCTGCCTCAGCCTCCCAAGTGCTGAGATTACAGGCGTGCGCCACCGCGCCTGGCTTTCATTTTTTAATTTTGAGACAGAGTCTCTCTAAATTTCTGAGCCTGTATTCAAACTTGAAGTCCTCTGGTTTTAGGCTCCTCAGGTGCTGGGTGAATAGGCATTTGCTAAGCCCAGCTTGATTTTTTGTTTTTAACTTCTGTTCCTTGGCCACCTCTTCCCATCCATTTAAGGTTCAATACTTAGAGCTCTTCTCTGTTCTAACTATGCTGTTGTTATGTTCAGTTTCTCATTTTCATGCTCCTATCCTTCCAATATACTAGGTTTCTTTTTAGCTTGCCTCCAGCATTTTACATAGATAGTATTAATCTGTAGTATTAATCTGTAGTATGTTTTTCTCCTCCTTTTTATCTCTCCAGTTTCTACTTTGGCTTGGATAAATTTTACTCTTATTCTTTTCCAAGTCTCAGATTAAATATGTCCTTTGGGAAACTTGTCCAGTCTTTATGCTGTCATGAAATTTTCAAGTTATGTTGTCCCCTACCCCTTACTGGGGATTGAACTCAGGGGTGAAAGCACTAAGCTACATCCCTATGCTTATTATATTTATTTTTATTTTGAGACAGTATCTCTCTACATTGCTGAGACTGACCTTGAACTTGGGATCTTCCTGCCTCAGCTTCCTGAAAGTATTACAGGTATGCACCACCACACCCAGTTTAGCTTACTCTTAAAAAAAGATATAGCTGGGTGCAGTGGCACACACCTGTAATCCCCAGAGGCTTGGGAGGCTGATGCAGGAGGATCACAAGTTTAAAGCTAGCTTTAGCAACTTATTGAAGCCTGGTGCAACTTAGTGAGACCCTATTTCAAAATAGAAAAAGGAGAGGGGGCTGGGAATGTGGCTCAGTGGATAACTATCTCTGGGTTCAAGCCTAGGATGAAAAAAAAAAAAAAAAAAGATGCAATCTTTCTGAGAACCTGGCTGCCTTCAGCCGAAATCAAAGAAGTTTTTTCTGTTCACCTGGTTCCCTGCCACCCATGGTTGACTCTGGACTCCATTCTGTATCCCTCTAGACTTGAGCAACTCTCAAAAGTACTTTTCAGCCACTTCTTCCAGAATTAACAAAGGCAGGGCTTCTCTTAATCTTTGTATTTAACCAGTTTCTGGTCTAGTAAATCTTCAGTGTTCCCATAGTTAGTACACCCATGTACCCAGCTTCCAGAGCAAGAAACAGAATAGTTCTAAGATCCAATAAGATATTGTGCCCTGTCCAATCAGCCCCCAAATGATAATCCCTATCCTCACTTGTGTTTGAATTTTAATATAAATGAAATTTTAATATAAATAAAATAATATTGACACCTCTAGCTCTGTATTATGTATGTGAGATTTATTCATATTTTAGGTTTCTTTTTTTTTGCACTGGGGATTGAACCCAAGGGTCTGCTTTACCACTGAGCCACACTTCCAGTCTTTTTTTTTTTTTTTTGTATTTTATTTAGAGACAGGTTCTTGCTGAGTTGCTTGGGGGCATGTACCACCATACTCAGCTATGTAGGTTTTTCTTAATAGATTTATTGTAGTTAGAGAAATTAGATCAAGAAGGTAGACTGGGCACATATGTTCCACTTCCAAACAAATCTGGAGAAAAACCAGTTTGGTAGTCAAAATAGATGGATGTTTGGAATGTGGGAAACTCCAGGCTCAGTTTCAACATATAGGAGGAATGGGAAAGGGCCTAGGAAAATCTTTTTTTTTTTTTTTTAAAGGCATTGTACTTGAGCATGTCAACTGTTTCTACCATCAATTTGTGGCATCAGTCTAAAAAAATAGCTTCATCAAGATACAATTGATTGACATACACTGTTATGTGGGCACTGGGGCTAAAGAGGCTAGTGTTTTCTCTAGTTGTCTGCACTGATTTCTAGGAGTGGAAGGATTTTAGGTACTTAGTGACTTGCTTCTCCTCTCCATATGAGTCAGGTCATAGTAAAATAAACAGAAATATAGAAATTCTCAAGTGCAAAGTAAACAGACTACCCTATTTAACCAAATACTTTAAGGAAATCAATATCATGGAAAAAGAAGTACCAGTTCTAAGAAAAAAGAGAATAAGTACCAAGAACTCAGTTAATGTAGCAAACAGCAATTTTTAAAAATTTCTCAAGATTTGGGAATAATGCATACTGGACTATGAAATAGATGTTAAAAATATGGTTGTTAAAAAATGAAGTTAAACCCGTCTCTCATCCTACACAAAACTCAAAGTGGATCAAGGACCTAGGACTTAGACTAGAGACCCTGTGCCTAATAGAAGAAAATGTAGGCCCAAGTCTCCATCATGTTGGCTTAGGACCTGACTTCCTTAACCCAGCTCCTGAAACACAAGCAATAAAATCAAGAATCAATAAATTATATACAGTCAAACTAAAAAGTTTATTCTCAGCAAAGGAAACATTAACATGAAGAGAGAGCCTATAAAAGGGGAGAAAATCTTTACCACACACACCTCAGATAGAGCACTAATCTCCAGGATATATAAAGAACTCAAAAAACATAACACCAAAAAAAAATTATAATCCAAACAATAAATGGGCCAAGGAACTAAACAGATACTTCACAGAGGAAGATATAAAATCAATGAACAAATATCTCAACATCTCTAGCAATTATAGAAATGAAAATCAAAACTCTTAAGATTTCATCTCACTCCAGTCAGAATGGCAATTATCAAGAACACAGGCAGCAATAAGTGTTGGTGAAGATGTGGGGGAAAAGGTACACTCGGATTGCTGGTTGGACTGCAAATTAGAGCAACCACTATGGAAAGCTGTATGGAGATTCCCTAGAAAACTTGGAATGGAACCACCACTTGATCCAGCTATCCCACTCCTTGCCTATACCCAAAAGATTTAAGATAAGCATACTGCTGTGAGAGATATACATCAATGTTTATAGCAGCTCGATTCACAGTAGCTAAACTCTGAAACCAACCTAGATGCCCTTTGACAGATGAATGGATAAAGAAAATGTGGTATATATATACACTGGAATATTACTCAGCCTTAAAGAAGAATGAAATTATGGTATTTGCAGGTAAATGAATGGAGTTGGAGAATATCATGCTAAGTGAAATAAGCCAATCCCCAGAAAACCGAAGGCCAAATGTTTTCCCCGATATGTGAATGCTGATCCATTGTGCAGGGGGCAGGCGGCTAGGGAAGAATAGAGGAACTTTGTATTGGGCAGAGGGGAGGGGAGGGATTTGGGGACAGGGAGGATGGTGGAATGAGATGGACATTATACTATGTGCACGTATGAGTGCACGAATGGTGTGACTGCATCGTGCACAGCCAGAGAAAAGAGAAGTTGTGCTTCATTTGAGTTGAAAAGCATTCTGCTGTCATATATAACAAACTAGAACAAATAAAAAATATGATTGTTAAAACTCAGTTTCTGAACTAAGTAAGCCACAGAGCAAATTAGCTGCAAGATCAAGCTGTGAAATTCTTTGAGAACAGAGGAAAGATCAAGGAATTAGAAATGGTGAAGAAAAAAGGGCACATAGAATACAGAGTTAGAAATTCAGTATCTAACAGGAATCCAAATACAATCAAGTAAAGGAAGGAGAGAAAAATCCTAAAACTGGAAAAGGCAAAAGACCTCTGAACAGTCTATGAAGTGTAAGTAGAATAATTATAAAAGGCCTACACCTAAACATTAAGAAAAGGATATAGAGAAAATGCTAAAAATCTTTCAGGAAAAAAGGAGGTTGTCTACAAAGAAATAATGGGATCTTTTATTGTAACAGTCTTTAAAGAAAAGGAAACAACCCAAAGATAGGAGGTAAAATGGTTTTTTATAATTGGTTACATAGTACACCTAGCCCAAGAAACATTTAAATGGGAGGGCAAAATAAAGTTACTGTTTTTAGATGTGCACAGTATAACAAGGTATTTTAGGTGGGTTGTGAGTTATGGAAAATTACTCTTCCCTTCCTTGTCTATGCAAAGAGGGAACTCCCCAACTATTTATGAGTTAATTAACTAAGGATATAAATGTTATTAAAATGAGGTGATTATATAGCACAGAGCCAGTGCAGCGTATTTTAATGCATCATAGCCCTCAGATTCCTAGTAGAATGTGCAGTTGCTGGAGATGAAGTTCAGACCGCAAGGTTGTGTTCAAAGTGGGAAACTCAAATCTTGCTAAGCTTTCTTCTTTTATTCTTATGGCTGTGGTTAACATTCAGATATAATAGGTTCTACTAGTGGGAACAAATTCTAGAGGCTGTCTTGGTTCTTAACCAAAAGATAGTATTACCAAGGTCTCATCCTCAGAAAAGAAACGGTTTGGTGCCCTCACTGTTTCTTTTTCCCCCATATAGCTTAATTCCTAGCTCATATAAAATTTTACGAGATTGTCATGCTGATTTTTATTTGAAAACTGTAAATAGATTTATCCTATTAAATAATTTTTACAAATGTTAGTTCTGCAAAATTAATCCAAAGATGAGAAAGAGATAAATAGTGGTGAAGGACATCAAACAAAACAGTTAAGTCTAAGTAATTATGGAATAGTTAAGTAGTGTAATAGTCTGAGACTGGACCCTCAGATATCCTCAGACATTAGGATAAGTGTTGGGGTAAGGTGAATGGAGGCCACCAGGGAAGACTGTAGCCACTGATACTGTTGTAGATGCTCTTGCTCAAAGTGATAATGTTCAAATGACAGTGTATATTTTCCAAGCCATTAGAAATACTGAAAAGCAAATGACCCCCTCCTAAAAACAGGAAAGAGGAAACAGGCAAAATAGAGAATGGTACATTGGAAAAATAACATAAGAGAGCAAGAATAAACTAAAAATAGCAATTATACCTTCTTTGTTTACTTACTGTGTTAGAACTTTGTCTAGGCAAACCCTAACATACTGGGCTGTGGTAAGAGCACATAGATCAATCTAAGCAATAGGCTGCCCAATCTTCTCTGGTCAGTCTTTGTTACCATTTCTTTCTCTAGTCCATTTCTTCTTCTGTGGTTGGGAATAAATCAATATGGACATAATAACTATAGGATTTATTAGAATTACCTGATCAGAGTCAATGTGAGAAGCAACAGGGATTCAGCATCCCTGTGACACAGGCTTGGATTTATATAGTTAAGCAAAATCTAAAACTTCCTCCTTCCTGTATTGTCATCTGATCCTTTCTCAAAGTGATGCTAGGGACCATCCATCTGAAACCACTTTAGGACTTCCAGTTTTGTTCATTTTGTAGTCAAAGAATGAACTACATTAGCCTTTATGTTGTCTGTTTTCAGTTTTTTCATTAACTGGCTTCTACTTAAGGATAAATATTTGTGAAAAACTGAGACTTCTACTTTAGCCAAAACCAAAATTAAAAAAAAAAAAATTTCCCTATACTGTGGACCAAACCCAAGTCCTTGCATGTACTAGGCAAGTGCTCTACCACTGAGCTATATCCTCAGCCTTTTCTTTTGTTGAGAGAGGGTCTCCCTAAGTTGCCTAGGCTGACCTTGAACTTGTAATCCTCTTGCTTTAACCTCCTGAGCAGCTGGAATTTAGGGATGTACCACCATGCCCAGCCTCACCAACAAATTTTAAATGAGTAAAGTTTGTCTATTAGAATATTCAGATTGTTATTTCAATCCAACTATGGGATGTTTTACAGAGATAACCCACAAAATGTTGAAAATAAAGGAATGGAAAATAAACCCATATCTCTCACCCTGTACAAAACTCAACTCAAAATGGATCAAGGACCTAGGAATTAGACCAGAGACCCTGCACCTAATAGAAGAGAAAATAGGTCCAAATTTTCATCATGTTGGCCTAGGACCAAATTTCCTTAACATGACTCCCAAAGCACAAGAAATAAAAGCAGGAATCAATGCTTGGGATAGAGTCGAACTAAAAAGCTTTTTCTCAGCAAAGGAAACAATCAGCAATGTGAAGAGAGAGCCTTCAGACTGGGAGAAAATCTTCGCCACACACACTTCAGATAGAGCACTAATCTCCAGAATCTACAAAGTACTAAAAAATCTTTACACCAAGAACACTTATAACCCAATCAACAAATGGGCCAAAGAAATGAACAGGCACTTTACAGAGGAAGATCTTCAAGCAATCAACAGATTTATGAAAAAATGTTCAACATCCCTAGTTATAAGATAAATGCAAATCAAAACTACCTTAAGATTTCATCTTACCCCAATTAGAATGTCTTTTATTAAGAATACAGGCAACAACAGGTGTTGGCGAGGATGTGGTGAAAAGGGTACACTCATACATTGCTGGTGGGATTGCAAGTTGGTGCAGCCATTCTGGAAAGCAGTGTGGAGATTCCTTAGAAAACTTGGAATGGATCCACCATTTGACCCAGCTATCCCACTCCTTGGCCTATACCCAAAGGACTTAAAATCAGATTACTACAGTGATGCAGCCACATCAATGCTCATAGCTGCCCAATTCACAATAGCTACATTGTGGAACCAACCTAGATGCCCTTCAATAGATGAATGGATAAAGAAACTGTGGTATATATACACAATGGAATATTACTCAGCCATAAAGAAGAATAAAATTATGGCATTTGTAGGTAAATGGTTGATGTTGGAGACTGTTACGCTAAGTGAGATTAGCCAGTCCCAAAAATCCAAGGGCCGAATGGTCTCTCTGATAAGTGAATGATGATGCATAATGCAGGGTGGAGGAGGGGCAAGAATGGAGGAAGGCTGGATAGCATAGAGGGAAGGGAGGGGTGGAGTTGGGGTAGGGGGGTAATAATAACAGAATGTGTGACAGACACCATTGCCCTGTGTACATGTATGAATGCACAGATGGTGTGACTCTACTTTGTGTACAGAGAAACAATAGCTGTACTCCATTTGTGTTCTATGAATCAAAATTAAATAAAAAAATAGAAAATGAATGGATCTTCTGCAAAAGATGAAGAAGGGCAAAAGCATTTAACTCTCCTGTTTGAAATCCATTGGTGATGACAAAAATGAAAATGGAGAGGGAAAAGAATTTTCATTTTCAAGGAATTAGAAAAGTTGTTACTTTAAGGTACAAATTATAAAACAGCATACCTTACCAAATACAATAAAGAAAGGAATCTGAAACAAAGACTGAAAGCTCCTAGAATTGTCTCCTTATTTCTTGTGCAGAGTCCAGATCTTAGTAAAAGTTTTGAAAGGCAAATATGCATCGAATCTGTTCAGAGGTGTTAGGTTGGGGTCACAGAAGGTGTGACCACTGTGGTGGTCCCCTTGAACTCATCTTTTTTTTATCACGGATCCACTCTTGAGATAATCTAACCCACTCCTTGCAATAATGGTATTAATCTATTATCACCTCTTAAAGGCCCTCCCACTTCTTAGTATGGTCATGATGGCAATTAAATTACAACATGAACTTGGAGGTAGCATTCAAACTATAGCATGTGGTTTTATCAGAGCCTAACTGACCTGGAGAAGGGAAATACCCAAGTCCAATCATCAGCAATGACCTTCCTTACCCAACTGTAGCTCACTATAGTCATCTTATCCTACCTAAAGGAAAAACATGGGAAATTCTTGTGAATCTTATAGTCTAGAGGCATAAGTTTACTAAAATAGACCTAGTCATGGGGCCATAGAATGCTTCCACTCTGTCCAAACCTTACCATCACATTATGAAAGGCCTATTTAATGGCAGTTGTTTTTATCCGTGTATCATGTTCAGCTGTCATGAGAAAATTGCAAGGCACACTAAGAGGTATAAAACAATTTTTTTTAGGTATTGGGGATTAAACCCAGGAGGGCTCTGCCACTGAGCTCCATCCCCAGCCCTTTTTTTTCTTCATTTTGAGATGGGGTCTTGCTAAGATGCTTAGGCTTGCTTTGAATTTATAATCTTTCTGCCTTAATCTGAGTTGCTGAGATTATAGCGATGTGCCACCACACTTGGCCATAAAACACAGTTTGACAAGAAAGAGAGCAAATATGGGAACTAAATGTGGCAGGGATGTTGGAATGATCAGACCAACAATTTAAAACCACTGTGATGAATACACTAAGGGTCCAAATGAATAAACAAAGGCGATATGAAAGAACAGATGGACAAAATAAGCATAGGGATCCTAATTAAAAAAAAAGATAAAAAACCTTTGACAGGTTTATTACTAGACTATTATGGTTTTTATATGAGGTGTCCCCCCAAAGCCCATGTGTGAGACCATGAAGGAATGTGCAGAGGTGAAAAGTAACCTAATCAGTGGATTAATCCACTTCATGTGTTAATTTGAATGGATCAATGGTTTGTAACTAGGCAGGTAGGCCGTGGCTGGAGGAAGCAGGTCACTGGGTGTATGCCCTTTGGGGATTATATTATCCCTGGCTTCTTGTGCTCAAGCTCTTTCTGCTTTCTGGCTGTCATGAACAGAGCAACTTTCTTCTGCCATGCCCTTCTGCCATAATGCTCTGCCTCACTTCATATCCAGAGCTCTGGAAGAGTCAGCTGACCATGACTGAACCTCTGAAACCATGAACCAAATAAACTTTTCCTCCTCTACATTGTTCTTGTCAGTCCTTTTGGTCACAGTGGTGAAAGCTGACTAACACACTGGACCACAAGTTAGGAAAAAATCTCTGAGCTTTGGGCTGGGATGTGGCTGAGTGGTATATAGTGCTTGCCAAGCAAGTGTGAGGCACTGGGCTTAATCCTCAGCACCACATAAAAATAGATAAAGATATTGTGTCCATATACAACTAAAATGAAAATCTCTGAGCTTAAAAGGATGTCAAAATAAACCTCCAAAACTGCAGAGAATGAGGACTGAAAAAACAGCAGAAAAAAATCCAAGGACTGTGGAACAACTACAAAAGTGATAACATGTCATTGTAAGGTACCAGAAGCAGAAGAAAGAAAGAAAAAAAAAAGGAATAGAAGAAATGTTTGAAACAATGACCAAGAATTTCTCTGTATTAATGTTAAACACCAACTCACAGATTCAGGAAGCTCAGGAACTCCAAACAGGACATATGCCAAAAAACAAAACAAAAGAACAAACGAACAAACCACACAGGTATATCATTTTAAAGTACAGAAAATCAAAGTTAAAGAAAAAAATCTGAAAGACGCCAGAGGGAAAAAAGCACCTTACATAGGGCAATCAAATTAAGAATTATAACCAACTTCTCAGAAACCCTGCAAAAAGAGGCTGGAGTTAAATAATAAAATTTTGAAAGGAAATACCTAACCTTGAATTTTCTACTCTGCAAAATTAGACTTCAAAAGTGGAGAACTAGCTGAGTGAGTTGGTATATGTCTATGATCCCAGCTACTCAGGAGGCTGAAGCAGGAGGATCACAACTTGGAGGCCAGCCTGGGCAACTTAGTGAGACCCTGTCTCCAAATAAAAAATAAAGAGAACCGGGAGATGTAGCTCAATGATAAAGCACTCTGGGGTTCAATCGGAAAAAATAAGAAGCGGAAAAATAAATACTTTATCAAACAAAAAAATGGGTAATTTTGTTGCCAGTAGACCTGATTTATAAAAGAAGTTAAAAATTCTTTGGAGCTAAGGAAAAGAATATAGGCTAGAAACTTGGATCTACATAAAAAGGAAAATCATCAAAGAAACAATGAGGATAAAATAAAAATATTTTTTCTCATTCTGGATTTCTTTTAGTGATAAGTTCCATATTTTAATAACAATGTATTTGATTATGGATACTTAAGTATATATCTTATACATGTAATAAATATACTTACAGTAATAAATACATCTTATGTTTATGTTATATACAGCAATAATATTAAACCAATTGTATCAATGATGACTTCTTCCAGTTGTATAAAAGCATTAATTGAAAGATTGACAAAGTAGATCATTAAGCTGGGCATGGTGTGCACACCAGTAATCCCAGCAAATTGGGAGGATAAGGCAGGAGGATCACAAGTTTGAGGTCAGCCTGGGCATTTTAGCAAAACCCTGTCTCAAAAAATAAATAGGAGCTCTTTTCCTTGAGTGTGCCACCGAAGATCCTGGTGTTGCCATGGGCCGCTGCCCTGCCCGGTGTTCCCAGTATTGAGTCTCATTTCTGCTGGGGTGTCCCTGATGCCAAAATCTGCATCTTTGACCTTGAGTGGAAAAAGACAAAAGTGGATGGGTTCCCACTCTGTGGCCACATGGTGTCTGATGAATATGAGACACCTCTGAAGCCTTGGAAGCTGCCCGTATTTGTGCCAACAAGTACAAGGTAAAAAGTTGTGGCAAAGATGGCTTTCATATCCGAGTGCGGCTCCACCCTTTCCATGTCATCCGTATCAACAAGATGCTGTCCAGTGCTGTGGCAGACAGGCTCCAGACAGGTATGTGGGGTGCCTTTGGGAAACCCCAGGGCACAGTGGCCAGGGTTCACATTGGCCAAGTCATCATGTCCATCTGCACCAAGCTGCAGAACAAGGAACATGTGATTGAGGCCCTACACAGGACCAAGTTCAAGTTCCCCGGCCTCCAGAAGATCCACATCTCAAAGAAGTGGGGCTTTACCAGGTTTAATGCTGATGAGTTTGAAGACATGGTAGCTGAGAAGCGGCTCATTCCTGATGGCTGTGGGGTCAAATATATCCTGAATCGTGGTCCCCTGGACAAGCCGTGGGCCCAGCACTCATGAGGCATCCACTGTGCTGTCCCCTTCTTAATCTCACACACACCCAATAAATCCTGCATTGTATCCATAAAAATAAATAAATAAATAGAACTGGGGATGTAGCTCAGGGGTAGTACAAGGCTCTGGGTTTGATCCCCAGTAACACACACACACACACACACACACACAAACACAAGATTATTAAACAAGCCTCAACCTTATGTTGTCTCCAAAAATCCCACTTCAGCTTTTTCTGAGGAAGACATGGTTGCTAGTGCTGGGGGCTCAGGTCTCTGCTCCTGACTCATTGCCAAAGAACAAGTTGGTCATAAATTGCATCATGGCCATTGAAGATAACAGAAAGATACTGATAGAAACAGATTGCAGTTTACTGAATCAGAATTATCCTAACCAACTGTAACATGAAGGTGTGTGCTGAATTTGAGGAGCCAAGGAAAAGAATCTCAAAAGTCAAAGGACCAATTTAGATGCTGACCACGAATCACTATAGGAGAAATGCCTTGTGAAGGTTCTAAGACATGGGATCAATTCCAGATGATCCACAAGTGACTCATTGACTTGCACAGTCCTGAGATTGTTAAGTGGATTACTTCTGTACATATTGAGCTAGGAATTGAGTTTGATGTCACTATTACAGATGCCTAAGTCAACTATTATAATAATTATTAGTTGTTTAAGAAAAAGAAACCCACTTCAAATATAAAGATTGAAAGTTATAAAGATTCAATAGATAATGTTATACCATATTAACTAATTTTATAAGGTGAGAGTAGCAATATTAATTCAGATGGAGCAGACTATACAGCATGGAAAACTACCAAGAATAAAGAGGGACATTAAATGATAAAGGGGCTACCAAAGAAAAATGTTTAATGTGTGCACCTACCAGCACAAAATACATGAGAAAAACACTGAAGAATTGCAAGGAGCAGCCTGGGAATGTTGCCCAGTGGTAGAGCACTTGCCTAGCAGGCGTGAAGTCTTGGGTTTGAACCCCAGCACCAAAAATTTTTAAAAAATAATTGCAAGGAGAAATAGTTCATTATTATAGTTGGAAACTTCATTACTCCTCTATCATAAATAGATCCAGCAGGCAGAAAATCAGTCAGGACATTGTTGAACTCAGCAACACCATAGATCAACTGGATATATTGGACATCTATAAATGGCTCCATCCAACAACAGTAGAATACACATTTTTCTCAAATTTGCATGGGACCTTAACAAATTTAAAAACAAATCATAGAGTGTCTGCTTTCAGACTACAATGGAGTTACCAGAAATCTGTAACAAACATAGCTAGAAAATTCCAAAAAAATCTAGAGATTAATGGGTCAAGGAAAAAAATCTCAAGAGAAGTTAAGAAATATTCTAAACTAAATGAAAATAATGCAAACTCTCAAAATTCATGGGATGCAGGACTGGGGTTGTGGCTCAGTGGTAGAGTGCTTGCCTAGCACATTGTGAGGCACTGGGTTCAATCCTCAGCACCACATTAAAATAAATAAAGGTGTCCATCTACAACTAAAAAAATAAAAATTCATGGGATACCATGAAATCAGTGCTTAGAAGGAAATTTATAGCACAGGAAGCACATATTAGAAAAGAAGAAAGATCTAAAATGAATCATCTAAGCTTCCACCTTAGAAAACTAGGAGCAAATTAAATCCAATGAAAACAAAATATTTTTAATAAAAATTAGAGAAGTCAATGAAATTGAAACAGGAAATCAATAGAAAAAAATCAATAAAACCAAAAGCTATTTCTTTGAAAAAAATCAACAAGTAGATAAGTCTCTAGTCAGAGTATCCAAGGAAGAAAAACAGTGGTGCATGGCTGCAATCCCAGCAAATTGGGAGGCTGAGGTACCATGATGGGAAGTTTAAAGCCAGCCATGGCAATTTAGTGTAATCCTGTTTCAAAGGAAAACATAAAAAGAATTGGGAATGTATCTTAGTGGAGAAGCACCTGGATTTAATCTCCTGGACTGCAGAAAAGAAAGCAAAAAAGAAAATAAATACTAATGTCAAATGAAAGAGGGAACATCACATCATATCTTATGGACATTAATAGGAAAATAAAAGATGATGAACAGCTCTATGCCCACAAATTTGATAATCTAGATGAAACAGACCAATTCCTTGAAAGACACAATGTGCCAGAACTCTCACAAACAATAGACAATCTGAATAGGCCAATATCTGTACATTGATTGAATAAAAAACAAAAACCTAGTGAACTAGGAATATCAAATTCTTCAATTTGATAAGGAAGACACTACAGCTGCCATCATACTTAATTGTAAGAAACTAGAAGCTTTCTGTTGCATCACTCCTTTTCTATATCCTATTGTAATTCTTAGAAATGGAAATAAAAGGTGTACTGATTAGGAAGGAAGAAATAAAACTATTAGCAGGTAACACAATTGTCGAAATCCCAATAAGTTGACAAAAAAACTCTTGGCACTAATACATGTTTATAGCATGGTGCAAGATACAAGGGTAATGTACAAATGTCAATTGTTTTCCTATATTCCAGCAATGAACAAGTGGGTATTTGAAATTTGTAACACAATGCCATTTATATTATCACCTCCTGAAATGATTAGGTGTAATTCTAACAAAACATATATAAAATTTACATGAGGAAAACTGAAGAACTCTGTTGAAAGAAATCAAAGAAAAAATACATAGAGAAATATTCCATATTGCATGAATAAAAGATGATATTGTCAAGATGTCAGTTCTTATCAACTTGATTTGTAGATTCAATATAATCCCAATCAATAACCTCGAAAGTAGGCCAGGCGTGGTGGCACAAGCCTGTAATCCCAGGGAGGTTGAGGCAGGAGGATCTCGAGTTCAAAGCCAACCTTAGCAAGTTAGTGAGATCCTAAGCAACTCAGTGAAACCCTGTCTCCAATAAAATACAAAAAAGGGCTGGGGATCTGGCTCAGTGGTTAAGTGGTTCAATTCCTAAGTATCAAAAAAAAAAAAAAAAAAAACCCAGCAGTTATTTCTTTATATCAATTAACTGTTTCTAAGATTCATATGGAGAGGCAGAAAGTCAGAATAACCCAACATCCTCTGTTGGGAGTTGTAATTTACTTATTAATTTAGGAGGTGGTCATTTCTGAGATCTTGTGGTGCCATTCCCAAGTATGGTTGGGTGTATGTTCAAGGACAGACAATTCTGTCTAGGATGGAGAAAAAGATAATCCTGTTTCCCCTGAGATTAAGGAGGGGAAGAGATTAGAGAGGAGAAGGGAGAGAGGAAGAGACAGAAATATGTCCATTTTAAAAACAAGTCACAGTGGCAGAGCAGCAAGGGCTATATTCAAAGCATAAAGTGAATCAAAGTTACAAAAAAAAAAAAAAAAAAAAAAAAAAGACCAGGTCCCAGGACAAGTTTCTATAAACCATCAGCAAGGCTAGATAGTAGTTGGGGAAGATGTATGCTGGTACTTGAGTTAAGAATATTTTCATAAGACTGGAGATGCAGCTCAGTGATAGAATGCTTGCCTAGCATGCTCAAGGCCCTGAATCTCCAGCACTAACAAAAAAAAAAAAAAAAAAAAATTTGTATACACTTTGGGAAAGGCAGTCCAAAAGGAAAAGTGATTATTGCTCGAAATTGGTTGGGGTTAGCAGTTCTGAAAGTTTTTTGCTTTTTTTGTTTTTGTTTTTGGTGTAGGGAATTGAATCCAGGGCCTTGTACATGCATTCTATTATTGATTTGAACTCCCAACTACAAGCCCAGAAAGGTGTATGTGTAAACAGGGCAAGGTGGCAGTGGTGGTCAGCAGTGATGGAATTTTACTCAGGGCCTCAACATAATCGATCTGTTGAGTTCACCCTAGCTGTTGATTTATGTCCCTTATCTCTTCCCCCACTCCATCCTCTGGCCCTTATAATTAATTATAGGACATCTCAGAATTTTTCTTTTACCACTCACCCTATTTAACTCAAAATGTATAATCTAAATGTAAAACAAAACTATGAAGTTCCTAGAAGATAACTGTGGTGTTTAATTTTATGTGGAAATTTGACTAGGTAAAGGACATTCAGATATTTGGTTAAACACCATTTCTGGGTGTGTCTGTGAGGGTATTTCTGAAACAGATTAGCGTTCAAGTTGGTGGGCTGAGTAAAACAGATGGCCCTCCAATGCGGGTGGATATTCTCCAATCTGTTCAGGGCCTGAATAGAATGAAAAGGTGGAAGAAGGTTGAATTTATTTACTCTTTGCTTGACTGCTTGAACTGGAATGTCAATCTTCCCCTTCCTGTAGGACTGCTGGTTTTTAGGCCTTCTGATGAAGTCTGGAATCTACACCAGTAAATCTACATTTACTCTCTTTGAACTACATCTGTGGTTTTCCTGGGTCTCTAGTTTGCAGATGGCTGATCATGGGATTTCTCAGCTTTCATAATCACATGAGCCAAAACCTTATAACAAATCTATATGTATATTACTCCTATTGGTTCTGCTTCTCTGGAAAATACAATAACATGAGAAAATCTATACGACCTTGAGTTTGACTGTAACTTTCTAGATACAGCACCAAAGGCGTGATCCTTGAATGAAAGAATAGATAATCTGATTTCATTGAAATTAAAAGTTCTGCTCCATGAAGGACACTGTCAGGAAAATGAAAGGACAAGTCACAGACTGGGAGAAAATGTTTGCAAAATACATATCAAATAAAGAATTTTTGTCCAAAATACACAAAGAACTGTTAAAACTCAACAATTAAAATGCAAAATAGCTGATTGAAAAATGGGTCAAAGGCCTAAATAAAGAAGATATACAGATATACTTTTCATATGCTTACTTAGCATATGAAAAGATGTTCTGCACATCTTATGTCCTCAGCAAAATGTAAATTAAAACAATGATGAGATATCCCTAAACATCTTTAAGAATGGACAAAATCTAGAACATCAAATACTGGCAAAGATGTAGTACAACAGTAACTCATTGCTGGTGAAAATGTGAAATGGTATTGTTGCTTTGGAAAAACAATTTTGTAGTTTCTTACAAAACTAAGCCTACTCTTACCGTATAACCCAACAATCATTGTTCCTCTGTATTTACCCAAGGGAGTTGAAAATTTCCACACAAAAACATGCACGTGGATGTTTACAGCAGTTTTATTCATAATGTCCCAAACTTGGAAGCAACCAAGATGTCCTTTGTAGGTGTATGGAAAAATTAATTATGCTACTTCCCAACAATGTAATGTTATTCTGCATTAAAAAAAATGAACTATCAAGCCATGAAAATAGATGGAGGAAACTTAAATGCATACTATTTGGTAAAAGAAGCCAATATAAAAAGACTATTTACTGTGTGATTCTAACATTGTGACCTTCTGGTAAAGGCAACATTTTGGAGACAATAAGATCAATGTTTGCAAAGCATTGGTGGGGTAGAGGTAGAGATGAATGAGTAGAGCACAGAGGATCTTAGGGGCAGTGAAACTACTCTGTATGATATGAAAATGGTGGATATAAGTAATTGGAAATCTGTTCTATCTCATATAATGTGTAATACTAAGAACAAACTAATGTAAATTATGGACTTTGGGTGACAATGCTGTATCAACGTAGGTTCATTATTGAACCTACATTGTACCATTTTGGAGAGGGATGCTAAGAGTAGGTAGAAGCTATGCATGTGTCATGGGGGTATACAGGGAATTTCTGTACCTTTTTCTCAATTTTGCTATAAACCTAAAGCTACTCTAAAGAAGTCTTAAAATACTTGTGAAAAATGTCTATTAAAAGAAAAGGGCTGCTGCAAAAATTCATATACATATGTTTGTATAGACATACATTTTAAATTCTGTAGGCCAAGGGTCAAATATAGCCCATGACCTGATTTTATAAGTCAAGTTTATTGAAACACTGCCATATCCATTCACTTAAAAATTGTCTATTGTGGCCTTCATTCTATAATGACCGAGTTAGGTACAGTGGCACTTGCCTATAATCCCAGCTACTTGGGAGGCTGATGTAGGAGGATTGTTAATTCAAGGACAACTTGGGCAATTTAGTTAAACCCTTTCTCAAAATAAAAAGAAAGGACTGGAGATGTAGCTCAGTGGTAGAATGCCCCTCAGTTCAATCCCTACTACCACACACACACAAAACACACACACACACACACACACACACACACACACAAAAACCCCAAATATGATAGAGTTGAGTAGTTGCAACAGAGTGTTGTGGTTCTGTCAGAGTATTTGTGATAGTTCTAATTACTTATATCCACCAATACCTACACAGCCTGTATTGCTAACGATTTTTTTTTTTTTTTTTGTACCAGGGGTTGAACGCAGGGGCACTTAACCACTGAGCCACATCCCCAGCCCTTTTTATTTTTTATTTTGTGACAGGGTCTCACTGAGTTGTTTAGGGTCTTGCTAAATTGCTGAGGGTGGCCTTGAGTTTATGATCCTCCTGCCTCAGCCTCTTGAGCTGCTGGTATTACAAGCATGCGCCATTGCACCTGGCCCTATCTGGTTTTTTAATGGAAATAGTTTGCTGAGCAAGAGATTTCTGGTATGTGTTTAACTTTATAAAAACCTTCCCAAATGTTTTTCCAGAATGGTTGTAACATTCATACCAGTAATGGTCCCAATTGCACTTTATTTGATTTTTTTCTCCTTTTTTTTTCTTTGAAATTTTAATGGATATTCCTATCATTTTCTACGGAAAATTTGGCAAACTCAGTACTTTTTAACATACCATCTTAGCTTTTATATTTAGAATTAAAGAAAAAAACTATTATTATTGGTGTTAATATAAAAAAAAAACATTTTCAGAGTGAAACCACTTCAAGGCCCAACTTGAATTAAAGAATGAGATAAACTGGGCATGGTGGTACATGCCTATAGTCCCAGTTACTAGGCAGGCTGAGGCAGAAGGACTTCTTACCCACAAGAGTTTGAGGCCAGCTTGGGCAACATACTGAGATCCTCTCTTTTGAAGGAGAAGGGAGAGGGGAGAATCCCATGAATTAAAAATAATTCTATTTTCAGTAATTCCCTAGAATGAAAATGAAACAATGACTTTTACACAATATTTCTCTGTAGCTTAATAACTATATCTATGTGTCTATCTGTTGCACTAGATATGTAAAAGTTGTCATAATTAAAATGGAGTCATTGTGTCAAACTCTAACAATAGCCAGGAGCTCGAGAAGAAGGGGATCTCGTGCACTTAGGCCTGGTAACAAGAACTATCACAAATACTCTGACAGAATCACAGCCTTGCATAAAGATCACTGCAATCTTAGACAAAAAATACTTCTGCAAGAAGTCTATCCAGTAAGTGTTCAACCTTGGACTAGTGCCACTTTTGTTGATGACACTTGCCCTTATTCTTAATCCTTGTAGCCAGGAATTGTTGTTTCAAAATAAGTTATGCAGTCCTCCTCAGTTTGGCTTTAGAAATTTCTCTTTACCGATTCCCTTTTAATACACTCATGGTTTCCATGGTGTGCATGTTCTGCATTGCAGTTTCTTGCTTATTCTCAAATAAGTATCATTATGCTTAAGAAAGTCTCTCCTTTCCCCCCACCTCTGTTATTCAAAGGTTGACAACAGCGATCTAGAAAAGGCTTATTAATTTCCTCATTCAAATAAATATGAAATGTATTTTTTCTAGTACCTAGTGTGGCAGATTAAGGATAGCCACAAATTCTTTGACAGCCCTTCCATTGAAAGATGGGGTTTATCTCTCTTTGAATCTCCACAAGTTCTGTGACAATTCTGACCAATTGAATATGGCAGGAGTGATGCTCTGGTAGCTTTAGCTTTCTTTCTTTTGGAATATTCTGGTAGCTCTGAGCTGCCACAAAAGGATTTCACCTATACAGAGGTCACCCTTGTGGAGATGCTGTTTATACTCATGCTGTGCCCACTTTTCCAGTTATCCTTGCTATGGTGCCAGACATGTTAATAATGCCTTCTTAGACCTTTATCCCATCCCATCCCATCCACTAGCTGAGTGATCTGGTGCCCTGAGTTGATGCCATGATGAGCATAAAAATCACCCAACTGAGTCCCCCTCAAATTCCTGACCAACAAGATTTTGAGATATGAGAAAATGTTTGTTTTAAGCCACTAAGTTTTAAGGTAGTTAGGTATGCAAAAATAGATAACTAGAATACTTAATATATGTCAGGAGAAGAGTGTTGCAATGGTTAGAAAGATTTTTTGGGAAAAACAACTATCTTATGTGTATTTAAATATTTTTCATGTGCTGAGTGATGGTGTAAAATCTTTTCCCACACTGTCTTCAGAAAAATGTGCATTATTCACTAACATTCTGGAGTAGAATAAACTTGGAAGTATTCTGAAGAAAGAAAATTCTCACAGCAGCTAACTATATAGCTATATGTGTATCTATCTATATATCTATATATATATATTTTTTTTTTTTGCGGTGCTGGGGATTGAACCCAGGGTCTTGAACTTGCCAGGCAAGCACTCTACCAACTGAGCTATATCCCCAACCCCTATATCTATATCTTAATCATAGGCAGCTGTATGTGTATAATGAATACAAGTATGTTGTAAAATGAAAAATTTTAGATACATTCAACAAAGTTTATTTGAGCAAAGAATAATTCATGAACTGGCAGTGTCTAGAAGAGGTTCACACTACCCAGCAGTGTGAACCATGAGCTTTAAAAGAAAGCAGATAAATCATCTGAGTGCCTATAGCTGGATGTTTGTCTTATGGTGTGCTAAGGCATTTACTTTATTTGGGCACAGTCTGATCATCTAGTTGCCTATGATTGGCTGAAACTAGGCTTTTTGTGATTGGCTGAAACCTGGTTATCTGTTTCAAAAATTATACAGTCCTGACAAGGGGAAGAGGAAAAGTCAGAGACAGAAGGCAGAAGTTGGAGGATAAGATAGTGATTATGTGGGATCTGTTCTGAATACTCAACCTGTGAGGTCTTGCATATATGTTGTGATATAAAGGATAGGATTCACTATCATGGAACACAACTCTCAATCTCAACTCCACACTTTAGGACACATTTTGAATCTATAACAACTGTTTAAAACTCTAGTGAAATCCAGTATAGATTGTCAGAATACTCCCTAGCATGAAAGACCACAAGAACAATTCCCTAGTCCTTACCCACTCACAGAAGAGTGTTAAGTCCAGCCTTCACAGGACCAGTAGGAGGATCCCTGCCATATGGCCTATATTTACTTGTATGCAACAACAACAACAGAATGCATTTCCATTTCTAAATAGCTTAAGAAATTAGAAAATACTTGTAATAATCAGGTTTCCAGATTTCACATTTGTACGTTTATTAGAAATGACTAAAATCAGCCTATTTGAAAATGAATCATGGGCTGCCAACGCATTTTGGCCCTTCTATGATTGTTGAATGCTTTGCTCTTTCCAGGAGCTATAAGCAGGTATTTTTCAGATGCTTTTATCTTCCTTACTACAGCTTCCCTACAGGGACATGATTACACTTCCCAGTCTTATCCTACAAGGAAATGTTGAAACAAACTTCTCCAGAGACTTGTATTTAGTTCTTGTTTAGAATTGGTATCCTCATGATGCCTTTAAGCAATTGTAAGAATTTTCAATTCAGAGAGAGAAAATTGTAAATTTTAACCTTTGGGGAACTTCTTCCTTGGGAATAGAGATTGTGAAGTGAATAATACAGCTTTTTTAGAGACAGCAGCATGTTATTCATGAAATCAGTGTAGCTGACATAATTATGTCTGTCCTTTCTGTGTAATGGATTTGAGAAGAAGAGAGAATTCCTTTCTCTAAGCTCTTGAGGCTTGGAGAAGTAGCAAGAGTAAGAATGGCATAGAAACTTGGGTTGGGCTATCAAGAGGATAAGTCATGCACTAAAAATAGGACCATGCATGTCCTAGCCCTGTGCCATTTTAATGGAAGCTGCCCCAACTATAGATGCAGGTGAGGGGGCAATGGTGTCCTGTAACCCAGTTTTTTTCCTTGGGTATGGTTGTTGGACTAAGGGATTGTTAAACATGACCAGGGATAAACAGGACCAGTCAATGTCTCTATCTCCTTTTTTTTTTTTAAGAATAAATTTATTCGTAGATACATGGGCAACATTATATAACACAGAGTGTGTGATGAGTCTCAAAGTTCAGAATGAGTCTACAAACTAGGGAAGCTACAAGAGAACACATGGAAGACAACCTTAGAGGAGACTCTATGAGGAAGCAGAGGAGTGCAGGATAGGAGGAACAAGAGCGAAGGAGAGTAGTGTCTGCAGTCGGTGGGAAGAGTGAGGATACATCAGTGCCACAGCTGTGACTGATCTCTGCTTTAAATCTAAAACTACTAGCTCAGACCATACTGGGATTTCTTTTTGTGGATACATAGGCTGTTCTTCTTATTACTCCAGGTATAACCTTTATAAACATCTTTTACTTGAACTACATAGAATGTTATCTTTATTAGTTCCCAAAGAACCAAACTTAAGCATATAGACTTATAATTGGTGAGGAGTGAGAGAGAGATCACTCAGGGTATTGATACCTAAAAGAAAATCATCATTTCTAATTAGACAGATTTTGGTTGATATGAACAGGCCAGTAAAGTTTTCTGACATTGTTGAATCATGGGGATTTCTGTAGTTGGTGTATACATAAAAGGTTCCATTACTTTAAGCCCCAAGTTACCTTGAATTCTGAAGACATTTGTAATAAATTTTACAAATGTGGTGTTTTCCCACTTCAACAAAATGGAAATATTTTTATTGTCATTCCTACCTACTTTAATATAAAACTTGTGTTGGAAATCATTTATTAATGTTGCTTTTGCTTTGAATTCTAATTTGCGGAAGCAGATAGTAGAAATTTGAATGAAAGATGTTAGACTTCCTATTGGTGATTCAGGAATTCTTAAATATTGATATCACTTCAGGTTTGAAAACTCAATAACATGTGAGCTGGGGATGTAGCTCAGTGGTTAAGTGCTTGTCTTATATGCATGCAGCCCTGGGTTCAATCCCCAATATTGCAAAAAACAAAATAATACCTGTAATATAAGAATTCACACAGACCAGCATTTCATTCCCAGCTCTGCCACTTCTTAGTATTATGAGTTTAGGCAAGTTGCTTCACTTCTGTGTACCCCAATTTAACCTCACAGGGTAAGGCTGGTAGTCAAGCTCAGTGGTACAGTGCTTGCCGGTGTCCATGAGGCCCTAGGTTCAATTTCCAGTATTGCAAAGAATACAAAACAATCGGAAACTTTACAGAGCTGATCTGAGGATTAAAGATACAATATAAATAAGGAACCTGGCACATGCTAGATGCACATATTAGATTTGTCCTCATTTGGATGGAGTAGGGTTTGAGAAAGTGAGGATGACATTTTTCCATCCCTAGCTTGAGGAAAAATTAGAACCACCAAAGTCAAGGTAGTTAAATTTTTTTTCTTATAAAACAGAACATTCATCTCAGACCCTGTGCTCTTGCTCTTCTGTCTAGAAAACTCTTCCTACACACCTCCCCAACACGTGCAGTGATTACTGCTTATCTTTAGGTCCCATCTTGAATACCATTTGCTCTGAGAAAACCCCTTGACCACTTTGTCTAAGTAGGTTTTCTTGCTTCTTCTGTTCTCTATCAGTACACACTATACATTTTCTTCACTGTATCTATGGGAAATGCAAATTATGTAATATTTTTGTTTGTCCCCTATTAAACTATAAGCTCCATGAAGGTTCGACTTGGACTGTTATCACTGTATACAAATACCTGGCACAGTGCTCAGTATATAGAAGGTACTCAATAAATATTTGTTGGATTGAATGAAAGGTGATTTTTAATGTTTTAGTTTAGATTATATTCAGTGTGTAGATTTTTTTGAGTGAATTTCATACTCATGCTTTTGCAAAAATTGTAATATAGTCATATTGCAGAGATATTCTGGAGGAATCTGAAAATAGCATAAAAAGTACAAAATTAATATAGTTTCTGGGTTTTGGGGAGTTTGGGGATTGTGTTGATTTGTTGGTATTTGTCAGTCATTTAGTAAATATTAAGTCCCTTAGGTAGTCAGTGGGAAACAAAATAGCTGTTGGAATTATATTCCTAATGGAGAAAAATATATTAATTTTGTAAAAATAGAAGTATGTAATGAAATGTTAAAATTAGATTGTTTTGCCTCAGTTTTGGCCCAGACCCCAAGACAAAAGTGCTAACTAATTCCAATTCTAAAGTGAGTTGCAGAGCTTGAGGCAGAATTTGCAGAAGGAAACTGATTTTGCAAACTTTAGCTGACAGACTACCTGAATCCTATCTGTAAAAGAAATAATCAGGGAGGCCAAGAGGTGTTGTAGATATGAGGGGACTGTTTAGAGACAGATGTTGGGGTTGTGAGTCCCAGCCCTTGCCCCAAAGGACAGTGGTGCTTATCTCTCACTTAAATGCTGGTGGGAGGAGGAAATGCAGTCTCAGAAAGCCTCATGTATGTATCTTTTTTTTTTTTTTTGGAACCAGGGATTGAACTCAGGGACACTCGGCCACTGAGCCACATCTGCAGCCCTATTTTGTATTTTATTTAGAGACAGGGTCTCACTGAGTTGCTTAGGGCCTCGCTAAGTTGCTGAGGTTGGCTTTCAACTCTCGATCCTCCTGACTCAGCCTCCCAAGTCGCTTGGATTACAGGCGTGCGCCACTGCACCCGGCTTCATTTATGTATCTTTGAGCTTGAAGTTCATGTACTTAAATCATTTATAGGATGACAGCTGTGATTTAAGCTGCCTGCCAGAGGCTTTCAGTAGTAGGACTCCCATCACTGTTGCTTGCAGGACTGTTTTTGGTCAAGCAGATGAGGGCTTCTTGAGGGAGAGAAAGGGGAAGTTGGATTGTTTTAAGGGTCTGCCTGAAAACATGGTCTGGAGAAGTGAGGATACGTCAGTAGAAAAAGTAGAGGTATACTCCCAGATGCCTAAGGAAGGAATCCTAAGAGAACATTCCAGAAGAAATATATTTGTGTGTCAAGGGTACTCCTGGTGAATGAACTTCAAGGGAAGGATAAGAGTCTTCTAGAGAAAGTGTCAACTTCTAACACTTGCCATGCTCAGAGAGCATGAGAGGTAGATAAGCCAGGCTCAGAGAGCATATATTTCCAGGGAAGTATGAGTCAAGTGAGACCTACCTTTCACCTTTACTCTTTTCATCCTGGCCTTACTTTTCCCTTTCACTTTTGGAGAGCCAGGTGTGACCTAGTGAGCAAGAGAGGAGAAATGGACAAGTGAGACTGGGAACTGAAAAGCCCAATCAGTGTGTTAAAAATTACCTTGACCTGCACATATTAATATTGATTTATGAATTCAGACTTCAAAGCCTGTATCTATGTTACATCTATTTATCTTCTGGCTTTGAATAATACAAGATATGTAATAGATGGGCTTCTGACAGGAAGATTTATTATTGGCCAAGTATAACACATATCCCATTCTGTTCTGTGTATTGTTTTTTTTATCTGCCCTGGTGCTGAGGATCAAACCCGGGGCATCATTCATGATAGTGATAAGCAAGCACTCCATTAATGAGCTGCATCCCCAGCTCCTATGTAAAATGAACTTCAGAGAAATTTTGAGGAAAAAACACTGTTTTCCTGCTTTGAATATGGAAGAGTGTGGGGTTAACAGAGTGATGCTCCTAACCCACAAAGATGTCTATGACCTAATCCTCAGGACTTGTGAATATGCTACCTTACATGGCAAAAGGAACTTTGTTGATGAGATTAATTGAAGGATCTCGAGATGAGAAGATGATCCTAGATTATCCCAGTGGACCCAATGTAATCACAAAGGTCCTTCAAAAATGGAGGCAAGAAGGTCAAAAGGCAAAAGGTGATGTAATGACAGACACAGAAGGAGAAACATGATGTGATTCAGGGCTGGAGTCAAAGAATGAGGGAGTCTGGAGAAGCTAAGGAAGCAGATTCTTTCTTTCTTTCTTTCTTTCTTTCTTTCTTTCTTTCTTTCTTTCTT